>JAQZBX010090732.1:0-12475 GCA_029593785.1 Cabassous unicinctus
GATCAACACTAAAAATCAATTAATTATAACCTACCATATGAACACAACAGAGGTAAAAATACCTAATCATCTCAATTTATGCAGGAAAGGCATTGGAAAAAATACAGCATCTCTCCTTGACAAAAACATCTGGAAAACTAGGAAGATCAGGAAACTTCCTCAACACGATAAAGAGCATCTATGAATAGCCCAAAGTTGATAGCTTCTCCTCTAAAATCAGGAACAAGTTAAGGATGCCTACCATTACCATTGTTATTCAACATTACACTGGAAAATTGATCCAGAGCAATTAGGCAAGAGAAAGAAATATTGGAAAGGAAGAATTAGGCATTCCTTATTTGTAGATGCCATAAGCCTATATAAAGAAATCCATGAAAAATCTGCAACAAGGCTCTTAGAGCTGAAAAATTGACTTGGAAAAATGGCAGGGCACTCAAAAATCATGAGTGTTTCTTTACAAAAACAATGAACAATTGGAATAAGAAATCAAGAACAAAATCCCATTCATAATAGCAACTAAAAGAATCAAACAGCTAGCAATAAATCTATGCAAAGATATAAAATCCTTCTACAAGTTAAGCTATAAAACATTTCTAAAAGAAATCAAGGAAGACCTAAATAAATGGTAGAACATTCTGAGTTCAAGGACTGGAAGACTAAATATTGTAAAGATATCAGTTCTACCTAAAGCAACTTATAGATTCAATGCAATTCCAAAAAAAATTTTTTTTTAAATCCTTGAAGAAATGGAAAAATTAACCATGAAATTTATATAAAATAGCCACCCTGAATATCTAAAGCCATCTTGCAAAAGAAGAATGAAGTTGGAAGACTCATACTTCCTGTTCTGAAAGCTTATTACAAAACCACAGTATTCAAAACAGCATGGTTCTGACACAAGGATGGACATACAGATGAATGTTATTGAATTCAGAGCTCAGAAATCAACTCTCACATCTATGGCCAACTGATTTTTGACAAAGGAGCAAAGACCACTCAATTGGGGATGAGCAGTCTCTTCAAAAAATGGTACTGGGGAAACTGGGATGACATTTGAAAAAAAAATATAAGGAGGATCCCCTACTTCACATCTTAAACAAAAATCAACTCAAAATGGATCAAAGAACTAAATATAAGAGCAAGAACTCATAAACTCCTAGAAGAAAATGTAGGGAAGCATCTTCAGGACTTTGTGTTAAGCTATGACTTCTAACACTTCATATCCAAAGCAAAAGAACAAAATTAAAAATAGTTAAATTGTACCTCATCAACATTAAAAACTTTTGCTCTTCAAAAGATTTTATCAAGAAAGGAAAATGGGACTCTACACAATGGGAGATAATATTTGAAGACCAGATATATGAGAAAGGTTTAATAGCCAGAATAGATAAAGGCATCTTTAAACTTAATATAAAGACAAACAGCTCAATTAAAAAATGGGCAAATGATTTGAATAGATATTTCTCCAAAGAAGATACACAAATTGTCAGATGGCTAAACATAGCAAAAAATTACAAGCCATTCTAGGAAACAGGAAAAGATAGCCCAGCCAAAGGAACAAACCAAATATCTTGATGAGATACAAAATTTAAGACAATTAATCAATGATTATCACACAAATCTCCTAAATCTATTGAAAGAATTAAAAGAGAATAGTATGAAAAAGTTAATGGATATTAAGAAGACAATGGGTGAGAATAAAAAACAATTTGAAAGACTGCAAAGAAAACTAACAGAGCTTATGGAAATGAAAGACAGGATGGATGAGATTAAAAATGCGTTAGAGGTACATAAGAGCAGAGTTGAATTGCTTGAAGACAGAATTCGTGATTTCAAGGATGGGCATCTAAACTGGAAAAGACAGGAGAAGAGATAGAGAAAATAATGGAAAATATGGAATAGTGTCTCAGGGAATTGAAGGACAACACAAAACACAGAAACAGAATTATCAGTGTTCTAGAAGAAAAAAATAGAAAAAAGGCAGAAAGAATATTTGAGGAAAATCATGACTCAAAATTTCCCAACCCTAACAAAAGACATAAATGTCAATATCGAAGAAGGACAATTTACCACTAAGAGAAAAACCGAAACAAACCTACTCTGAGACATCTACTATTCAGAATGACAAACATCAGAAATAAAGAGGATTCTGAAAGCAGCAAGAGACAAGCAAAACATCACATACAAAGAAACGCCATTAATTTTAAGTTCAGACTTCTTCTCAGGAGCCATGTAGGCAATAAGAAAGTGGTATTTTGTATTTAAGATAATGAAAGAAAAAAAAACTGAAAGTCAGGAATTCTGTATCCGGAAAACTTTCCTTCATCAATTAGGATGAGTTTAAAATCTTAACAGAAAAATGAAAGCTAAGAAAGTATATTTCCAAAAGATTAGAATTATAAGATATATTAAAGGAAGTCCTGCAGCCTTAATGGAAAAAAACAAACAATGGCAAAAAACTTGAAGAAGAGTTTAGTAAAAAGAAAATTAGGAAGATAAGTTAAAGAATAAGAAGAAACAAAATAATAAGATATGACAATAGAAAGCCAAAGGATAAAATGAACAAAGAAATTAAGACCTTTACAGTTATAATATTGAAAGATAATGGCTTTAACATAAATCAAAGACAGATGGATAAACGGTTACAGAAATATGTGCCATCTATATACTGTCTCCAGAATAGTCATCTCAGGCATAAGAATAAAACCAGGTTGAATGTGAAAGATTGGAAAAAAATATTCCATGTAAATAATAACCAAAAAGGGCTGGATTAGCAATACTAATATCAAACAAAAAATATTTTAAATACAAAACTGCTATAGTGCATGAAGAAAGCCATTATATATAAATAAAAGGGGCAATTCACCAAGAAGAATTATCTATAATAAGTATGTATGCACCTAAACTAGGTGTCCCAAGGTACACGAGGCACCCTGACAAAACTGATGGGAAAAATAGATGTTTCTACAATAGTTGGAGACTTCAATACACCACTCTTAGCATTGGATAGAAATTTGGATAGTGTGTAAATAAACAGAGAGATTGAAAAATAGGATAAATTACCTAGACCTAACAGGCATTTATAAAGTATTACACCCCAAAACAGCAGGATATACTTTCTTTTCAAATGCTCATGGATCCTTCTTCAAGATAGACTATAGGTGTGTCACAAGACAGGTTTCAATACATTTGAAAAAGATAGAAATTATACAAAACACTTTCTCTGACCATAAGAGAATGAGGCTGGAAATCACTAATGGATGGAAAAAGGGAAAATTCATATGGAGATTAAAAAGCACACTTTTATAATTCAGTCAAAGAATACATTGCAATAGAATTTCAGTAAATATCTTGAGATGAATGAAAGTGAGAACACAACATATCAAAACTTATGAAACACTGCAAAGACAGTGCTGAGAGGAAAACTTATAGTCAACGATGTTTACATTTAAAAAGAAGAAAGAGCTAAAATTGAAGATCTAATTGCACACCTGGTGGAATTAGAAAAAGAACATCTAACTAATCACAAACCAAGCCAAAGAAAAGAAATAGTTAATATCTGTACAGAAATGAAAGAAATTGAGAACAAATAAACAGTAGAGAGAATTTTTTTAAAAATTGGTTCTTTGAGAAGATCAACAAAATTGACAAAAACTTAGCAAGACTCAAAAAGAAAAAAATAGAAAAATGATGAAAATAAAAATCAGAACTGAGAGGAGGGACATTACCACTGACAAATGAAGAAATAAGAGAGATTGCAAGAGGATACTATGAATAAATTTACACTAAAAGAATAGACAACTTAGGTGAGATGAAAAAATTTCCAGAAAGACAAAAAAAGAAAGAAACCTACAATGATCCTAGAAGAAATAGAAGACTTCCTGAAACTATGCACAAGTAAAGACATTGAAACAGTTATCAAAAACTCCCAAAGATGAATATACGAGGACCAGATGGCTTCACAAATGAATTCTACAAATGATTTTAAAGACAATCTATGATAATCTGGCTTAAGCTCTTTCAAAAATTACACAGCAAAGAATGCTACCAAACTCATTCTATGAAGCCAACATTACCGTCATACCAAAACCAAATGAATATACTATAAAAAAGAAAACTACAGACCAATATCTACAATGAATATATTATAGATGCAAAAATTCAACACAATACTTGTAAGCTGAAACCAAAAACACATTCAAAGAATTACATATCATGATCAAATAGGTTTTATCCCAGGTATGCAAAGATGGTTCACCACAAGAAAATCAATTTGAGTTATAAACCACATTGATAAATTGAAGAGGAAAAATCACATGATCCTCTTGATTGATGGAGAAAAAGCACTTGACAAAATACAACACCCTTTCTTGATTAAAACATTCCAAAAGACAGGAATGGAAGGAAGAAAACCTATAGCTAGCATTTTACTCAATGCTGAATGTCTGAAAGCTTTCCCCCTGAAATCAGAAACAAGTCAGTGATGCTCACTGTCACCATTGTTATTCAGTATTGTGCTACAAGTTCTAGCTAGAGCAATTATGCTAGAGAATGAGGTAAAACACAGCCAAATAGAAAGAGAAAAAAGTAAATTTTCACTTTTTATTGTTGATATGATCCTATATCTTGAAAATCTGGAAAAATCCACAACAAAGCTAAGAGAACTAATAGACAAAGTAAAAAATGTGGCAGGATACAAGATTAAAATGAAAAAATCAATAACATTTCTAAACACTACTGATGAGCAGTCTGTGGAAGAAATCAGGGGAAAATCCATTTATAATAGCGAGTAAAGGAATCAAATATTTAAGAATAAATTTAACCAAGGACATAAAGGACCTGTGTTCAGAAAACTACAAAACATTGCTAAAAGAAACCAAAGAGGACTCAAATGAATAGAAGGAAATCCCATGTTTACGGACTGGAAAACAAAGTATCATTAAGAGGTCAATTCTACCCAAACTTATTTACAGATTCAATGCAATCCCAATAAAAACCCAAACTTTTTTTTCAGAAATGGAAAAGTCAATGATCAAATATATTTGCAATGGTAAGGGGCATAAAATAGACAAAAATGACTTTAAAAAGAAGAATGAAGCTATAGGACTCTCCATTCATGACTTTAATGCCTATTACTTAGCTACAGCGGTAAAAATGGCATGGTACTGACATAAAGACAGCTTGACCAATGGAATTGAATCAAGAACTCAGAAATAGACCCACACATTTACAATCAAGTGATTTCAGACAGGGCTGTGAAGCATCCCCAACTGGACTAGAATAGTCTACTCAACAACTGGTGCTGGGAGAACTGGATAGCTATAACCTAAAGAAAGAAAGAGGAACTCTATGTCACACTTTCTACAAAAAGTTAACTCAAACTGGATCAAAGATTAAAACATGAAATTGGTAACCATAAAACTCCTAGAAAAAAAATGTAGGAAAACATCTTCAAATTTTGTGGTAGACTATAGTGTCTTAAATCTCACACTGAAAGCACAAGCAACAACAAAAAATACATAAATGGGACCTGTCCAAATTAAACATGTTTGCACTTCCAAGGACTTTGTCAAAAGGGTGAAAAGGCAACCAACTAAATGGGAGAAAATACTTGGAAATCACATATCCAATAAGGGTTTAATAACCAGGATTTATAAAGAAATACTGCAACTCAACAATAAAAGACAAATGATTGGATTTTAAAATGGAGAAAAGACTTGAATAAACAATTGTCCAAAGAAGAAACACAAATAGTGAAAAACAACATGAAAGAAAGTTCAACATCACTACAATTATGGAAATGCAAATCAAAACTATAATTAGATATAATTTCAACTCTATTAGAATGGCACTATTAAAAATTTGGAAAACTAGACCTGTTGGAGAAGATGTGGAAAGATAAGAACATTTATTCACTCTTGGTGGGAATGTAAAATTGTTCAGCCACTGTGACAGACTGTTTGGCAGTTCACAAAGAAGTTTTATATAGACTGCTATATGACACAGAAATTACACTACTAAGTAAATATTCTGAACAACTGAGAGCAGTGAAAACAACAGCAATCTGCACACCAAACTTCATAGCAGTATTAGTCACAATTGCCAAATGATGGAAACAAATGAGGTGTCCATCAATTCATGAATACATAAACAAATTGTGGTATATACACATGATGGAATATTATGTAGCTGTAAGAAGAAATGAAGTTATTAAGCATATGACAAAATGGATGAAACTGTGGGTCATTACGTTAAGTGAAGCAAGCTAGACACAAAAGGAATAATATTTTATGATTGCACTATTATGAACTAAATATATTGTGTAAACTCTTGGAGTGAATAATTAGAATATAGGTCACCAGAAAGTAGAATGAGGGTAGAGAATGGATTAGTGAGGGTTAATCTGTGCAGAACTGTATAAAAGGTTGTAAATCTTTGAAAATGAATAGAAATGGTGAAAGCACATCATACTGTTTGTAACTATCGGTGTTATTATATGAGTATCATAGTGGTTGAAAAAACTGTCTAAGCATATGTATTTAACTAGAAGGATAGCTAAAAATGTGTCATGGGAGTGTATAACATAGTGAAACTTTATGTGAAATATGAATATGGGTTTAAATTGCGTATATAAGGTTATTTTTAAAAACACAAATACAAATATAATGTAAAGTCAGAAAGAGAATAGGGGAAGCATAATGAGATTGAAAGATGAATTTTTTTTTTTATTAATATCATTATTATTGGTATAATGAAAGTTCTCTAATGATGAATGCACAACTATGTGATTACACCAAATCTCATTAACTGTGCACTCTGGATGGATTTATGCTTTAGTAATAAGTATCAAAAATTGATTTGTTAAAAAAGTTCATTATATATATATATATATATGAGCATTATTAAAGGAGACCTCAAGCAAGAATATTTTACTACAAACACTGAAATTTCATACTTCGTCTCTGGATACATATGATGTTTGTTCTCATTATATTTTAATTTTGAAATTATTACAATTGACTCTTTTAGGTAGTACTGGTTTTTACTCAAATATTTTTCTCCAGGAATTTCTGGATCTCAGTTAAGGGTAATTACATTCTTCTTTTTGATCTGGGTATGATTTGGTGAGATTCTGGATTCTTTCATCTCTCTCCCTACCAACTCTAATAATGCAGAAAATTTGTTCAAATGAACAAAATAAATATAATAAATTTAAATTTATTCACAGTCATTACTCATTTTTAATATACTTTTTTATTTTTTAAAGATACTTAGATTATATAAATGTTACATAAAAATATGAGATTCCCATATGCCCCGCTACCAACCCCCCACATTTTCCCACATTGACATCTTTCATTAGCGTGGTACATTTGTTACAATTAATGAACACATTTTGGAGCATTGCCACAATTTAAATGTAATTCTTTTATTTTTACTTGTCATTTCACATCTAAGTTTAAATTTACTCTACTAAAATTAATTTTATTATTTACCAATTTAAATTTACTTCTAATGTCCTTTATTTTAATTTATTTATACAGAAAAATATCTTTTTTATTTATTTTGTATTTTTGCTTGCTTCCATCATCATTCACTTCATTCTTACTTCATATCTTCTTCCCATTCTTAAACTACTATATTTCTATTCCATTCTTTTTCTCCTTTACATTTACTTCCATGTTTTTTCTACATTCCACATCAATTTAGCACATTTTCTCTAATGTTTGCTTTTCATTCTACTCAAGAATCTTTACTTCATGGTACAAGACATAATGTACAGTGAAATAAACCAGGCTCAAAAGAACAATTTTTTTATTTTCTCACAGATATGAAACATCTAGAACAAGCAAACTCAGAGGTCAGAATACAGAATATATGTTATCAGTGGACAGAGTGAGGATGGGAAAAGGGAGTTAAGTCTTAACACGTACAGAGTATGAATTTGGAATAATGGAAATATTTTGATAAAGAATGGTAGTGATTGTAGCACAAAATTATGTACATAATTAACAACACTGAAATATAAATCTGAATGTGATAAAAGGGGATATATTAGTTATACATATGGTAATAGAATAATCATTTTTAAATCCATGAAAATGCGCTACATAGACAGTGAATCCTAAGTTAAACCATGGACTTTAATTAATTGTACAATTATAAAAATGTGTTTTGATCAATTGAAATAAATGTAGCATATCAAATCAACTGGTTAATAAAATGATGATAAATGTAACTAGTGTTTTATATTCATGATTGTTCTGTAAACTCAGAAATTCTTTAATAAAATATATAAATGTAACTGCCATTGTTCAAGTTTAGAGCTCACACAGGTTCACAACTGTGAGTCAGCAAAATGCACAAAAAGGGATATTTTGGAATAATGACCTTTTCTGTATCATAATTTTGGTGGTGGCTACATGAAGACTTACAAAATTGTGTATAAAAATAAAGTAATTTTTTTTTTAGGAATCAGTCTAGTATAAATGAAAAAACAGCAATAAAATCATAGTTGATTCAGATATGTGTCATGCCCATTTTCACGTACTCTTGGACCAGGCTTTTGCAGTGTCTGCTGCTGCAACACTAGCTGAGAAGATGTGTGACTCACAACATTACCCTGTTGAGTCTCATATTTCTTTTTTCTGTTCTAAGGCTTCTGGAAATCTGCATGATGAGCTGCCTGCAGGGAGGAATTCATACCAGTCTCTGAGGGTGTCAACACTCCTTGGAAAATTAATGTCAAATGAGACCAGCTGAAAAATACTCCTATCTCCATATCATTAACATATGTTTCTAAGGTTAACCAAATATTTGAAATGTATATATAATACCTTTGAAAATTATTGAGTAGCTTAATAACATTCTTACTAAATTAATTTGATATTTTGACTGGATCGTAATATTGTTTCTAAATAACATGTTAATTTTGCAATAAATAAATTAAATGAATATTCACAATTAATATATTAGTAATATAGATTTGCAAATCAGTAAAGGAAAATACTTGATAAATAGTGCAGACTGATTTAATTAATGTTTTTTAAACATAAGAATTAATGTTCATTAAATCTACATAAAATTGGGGAGAGAGGGGCAAGATCACACCTGAAAAAGGAGCTTCAAGAGTCAGCTCATGCTACAGGGCAGGGAGTAATCACACAGAGCTATCTAAAGCACCTGTTTGGGAGCCCAGGAGACAAGAAGAGCATCCTGTAACTTCCTTGAAAAATGAGTAGAGACTTCCATGCCGTGGAGGCCGGTATTGCAGCATAAGCCTCCTTGAGAGGTATCCCATTGCTAGAGTTGAAAGCTCCATTTCCCAAAAATGGGGGAGGAAGAAACAGTTGGGCACTGACTTCAGCTACTGATTAGTAAATTTGGTAGAGTAAAGTATAATCCTAAGAAGAGCTTAAGTTTGAATCTGCCCAAGTTGGAAAGAGGCTAAAAGCCACCATTTTAAGTTAATTCCCAGCAAGAGGGGAAGTAGGACTGATTGACAATAATAGGATGGTAGGAACTGGCTTCTTTCCACCCACATGGGATTGTGGCCCTAGCCTAGCAGGGAGGAAGCTGGTGCGACATGCACCAGGCTCTCCAGATAACTGTACGCATTTTTGGTCAGCACAGATTGAATATTTGGACACCTGAGACTTCATCCCCACAATCCAGTAGGATGGGAGGGAAGCTGTATTTCTTCAGCCTTTCTGGGTAACTGCAGGTGCTTTTGGTCTGCACAAACTGGTTTGTTGAGTGCCTTCACTTACATCTCCACCCTTGCCCTTCCCCAATAGATAAGAGCAGGTTGGTGTTTCCTCAGCCTATCTAGGAAACTGCAGTACCTTTTGGCTTGCACAAACTAGACTATTGAGTGCCTATGGCTCCACCCCAACCCCTAGAAGGACAATGCAGGCAGATTCAGCCTCCACAGCTTATAATAACAACTACATCCTCAGCTCCAACGACACAACCAGCAAGGGAGAAATGGCAAGAAATACCTAAATTAAGAGAGAAATTGTGCACAGAATAATTACACCTAGTAAGTCAGATGCCAAGACACCAACAAAAAAATTACAATCCATACCAAGAAACAAGAAGGTATGACCCAATCAAAGCAATAAGATAAGCCTCCAGATGACATAAAGGATATCAGACAATAATCATAAGTATTCAAGCAAATCTTCTTAATAAATTCAATGAAATGGCTAATGAGGTTAAGGATATTAAGAACACACTAAATGAGCACAAAGAAGTTGAAAGCATACATAGGAAAATAGCAGATTTTACGGGAATGAGAGGTGCAATAAATAAAATTTAAAACCACACTGAAGGCATATAACAACAAATTTGACGAGGAAGAAAGAATCAGTGAGTTTGAAGACATATCCTCCGAAAGTAAACATACAAAATAACAGTTGAAGAAAATAATGTAATATATGGACAGGGTCTCAGGGAACTAAATGACAGTAAGAGACATGCCAACATATGTGCCATGGGTGCCCAGAAGGAGAAAAGAAGAGAGGCAAAAGGAATATTTGAATAATTGATGGGAGAAAATTTCCCAAACCTATTGAAGGACAAAGATATCCATGTCCAAGAAGCACAGTGTACTCCCATCTGAATAAATCCAAATAAACCAACTCCAAGACACATACCAATCAGAATGTCAAATGCCAAAGACAGTGCAAGTGTTCTGAGAGCAGCAAGAGAAAAGTGATGCGTAACTTATAAGGGATACTGAATAAGATTAAGTGCCAATTTCTCATCAGAAACCATGAAAACAAGAAAGCAGTGGTATGATATATTTAAGATCCTGCAAGAGAAAAGCAATGCATAACATACAAGGGATACCCAATAAAAATAAGTGCCAATTTTCCATCAGAAACCATGAAAGGAAGATGGCAATGCATCTAATGACAGACCTGGAGCAGCTAATGTCTGTTGCTAAGGTTTCCACTAAAGATGCCAGAAAAAGAAGGTCCTTGAACTTTCTATCTGTCTGGTTGTGGCAGCCAAGATTGAATGGGGGAATACAGGGAATTCTAAAACATGGGGAAGGGGAAATAATCTTTGCAACTCAGAAATAAACTTAAAAACAACACACACAAAAAAGAGAGAAGGCAGTGGTATGATATATTTAAGATACTTCAAGAGAAAGAAAATCTTATATCCAGCAAGATTATCTTACAAAAATGAGGGCAACTTCAGTATATTTATAGATAAACAAAAAGTCAGAGAGGTTTTTACCAAGTTACCCATTTTGCAGGAAATACTAAAGGGAGTGCTATAGCCTGAAAAGAAACCACAGGAGATAGAGGTTTGAAAGAGAGTCTAGATATGAAGATTATATAATAAAAAGTAATTATAAGTGTAAAAAAGAGTGGTGAAAATAAAACATGACAGATAAAACTCAAAGTTCAAAATGGGTGAAATAAGAACTGCCTTTACAGCAATAACATTGCATGCTATTGGATTAAATTCCCAATCCAAAGACACAGGTGGAATGGAATGGCTAAAAAAATATGAGCCATCTATGTGCTGCCTATAAGAGACTCACCTGAGACCCAAGAATACCAATAGATTGAAAGTGAAAGGCTGGAAAAAGATATTCCACACATTCAGTAGCCAAAAAAAAAAAAAGCTTGAGTACCTATGCTTATATTGGATGAAATAGACTTTAAAGTGAAAATTGTTATTAGAGTCAAGGAATGATGTTTTATATTATAAAAGGGGCAATTTCCAAGGAAGAAATAACAAGAATAAATGTAAATGCACATAACCATGGTGCCCCAAGATACATGAGGGAAACACTGGCCAAACTGAAAGGAGAAATAGATATCTCTACAATAATAGTTGGAGACTTGAATACAGCATTTGCAAAATTGGATAGAACATCTGTTCAGAGGATCAGTAAAGAACCAGAGAGCTTGTATAGTATAATAAATGGACTAAACCTAAAAGACAAAGAGAGAACATTTCACCCCAAAACAGCAGGGTATACATTCTTCTTAAGTGCTCATGGATATTTCTTCAGAATAGACCATATGTTGGGTCACAAAACAGATCTCAATAAATTCAATAAGATTTAAATTATACAAAGTACTTTCTCTGATCATAATGGAATAAAGTTGGAAATCAGCAAGGTCTGGAAAAAAGAAAAATTCACAAATATATGGAGATTAAACAATACAATCAAATAATCAGTGGGTCAAAAAGAAATTGTGAGAGAATTCAATAAATATCTTGACACAAATGAAAATGAGAGCACAACATATCAGAACCTATGGAATTCAGTGACGGCAATGCTGAGAGGGAAATTTATAGACTTCAATGCTTACATTAAAAAAGGAGAAAGAGCTAAATTCAATAACCTGACTTCGCAGCTGGAGGAAGTAGAAAAAGAACAGCAAACTTGCCCCAAAGTAAGTAGAATGAATGAAATAACAGATAAGAGCAGACATAAATAAAATTT
>JAQZBX010090733.1:0-12484 GCA_029593785.1 Cabassous unicinctus
TAGGGGAGGAAGATATGGACTATAGTTAGTAGTAATACTTTGGCAATGCTCTTTCATAATTTGTTAACAAATGCTTCACAATAATGCAAAGTATTTGTGGTGGGGTGATGTATGGGAGCCCTGTATGATGTTATGCATGTTTGTTTTGTAAGTTCACAATGTTTACTAAAAACTTATTGTTTATGTATGTTCTTGTATGAATGATATACTTCAGTAAATTGTTTTTAAAATGAAAAAAAAAAAGACTAAGGCTATTGAAAAAATAATATCTTTTTTTTTTCTGGAGAGAGAGGGAAAGAGGTTGTTCCTCTGAAGAGATTTGGACAAACAGAAATTTCAAGAGAATGTTAAGAGAAATTCTTGGGTCCTGCAATCACCTGAAGTAGGCATTTTCTAAGAGAATGTGTTGAAAGTGTACACTGGGTTAAAGATGGCTAAAAGTTCTTTGACACATCTTCCATAGAAAACTTGGGTCTATGTTCTTTCCTCTTGAATCTGGGCAGACTCTATGACTGCTTTGACCAGTAGAATATAACAAAAGTGATGCTGTACCAGATTTCCAGAGGCACTAGCTTCCATTTCCTGCTTCCTGTCTCTTGGAACACTTGCTTTTGCAAATCAGAGCTGCAAATACCACTACCCTGAGATCACCATGTTGAAAAGAAGCCCAAACTTACCATGTGGGAAAGCTGTGTGGAGATAGCATGGGAGGGGGAAGGAGGAAGGGAGAGAGAGAGAAAGAGAGAGATGGGTGCCCTGAATTTACCCTGTGGCTAAATCTTAATACTTTTGGGAACCCAGTTTGGACTAGAAGTATAATATTTTAAGGGATGATTTCATACAACTTAATAAATTCTCCCTAGGGTGAAACCATGTAGGGCCCCAAGCCTCAGGTTCAGTTCCTAGATTGCACAGGCACTGCTCAATCAAGATCAGTGCACAGCCAAAAGAACAAAAACATTCTGCATGAGATTGACCAGGTGGGAGCCTAGTAGGACATAAGAAGGTGTGGTCTCTTCATCCAAAGATTTGGGATCAGGTAGAGTAGGTGTGAGTCCCTAAAAAGGACTGAAATCCCCAGTGCTTTCATCCCTGTTGGTTTATGTTCCCGAAGGAGACGAGAAACACCAGAATGAATGGCACACAGCCCAGGCCCTTCCCTCATTGTCAGCTCTTATACTACTGGTTGGTTGAGGAAAAACAAAGCGAAAAGCCAAGTGTGAGAGTTTAAGGAAGCGAGAAGGTAGGGACACAGGATATCTGGTCATTCATTCATTCATTCATTCTTTCATTCAGGAATAGTACAGTATGTGGCACCCCATTTAAAGCTCATCTAGTAAAGCTTTTCCCTGTCTTGCTACACTCAACTGTCCAGGTCTTGGTCCTTGGCCTTGACATGCCCATTCAACTAAAGAAAGTTGTGCCTTCTATGCTATTTCTTTTTTCCCCTTCATACCATGAAGCCTTTGTTAAATAAGAGAGTTTTGGATTTCTATGTAAAAACTTTCTCATGTTTTATGGTCTCCAGTATGGTAATCTCTCACTTTTTTTGTAATAATAAACTTTACTTTTAGAGAAGTTTTAGATTTACAGAAAAATTACACTGAAAATATGGGGAATTCCTATATAACCCCCACCCAGCCACACACACACACACACACACACACACACACACACACACACACAGTTTTCCTTAATATTAACATCTTACATTAGTGTGGTGCATTTGTTAAATTGATGAACCAAGAATGATGCATTTGCTACAAACCAAAGTCTATGGTTTACATTGTCATTTACACTTTGTGCTGTAGAGTTTTATAGGCCTTGACAAATGTATAATGGCATGTGTCTATCATTGCAGTATCATACAGAACAATTCCAGTGCCCTAAAATGCCCTGTGTTCCCCCTAGTCATCCCTTCCCTACCCCTCTGAACCCCTGGCCACCACTCTTTTTATATTAATGTTACAGCACAGGTCACAATTCTACTCACAGCACAGTCTCTATCCCCAGACAACTCCCCCCCTTTGCTTTCATGTTCTAGTTGTCTGGAGATTGGTCATATCTGTATTAACAATTGTGGTCATTGAGCAAGTAGAATGTGCTGGACCTCCAGGACCTCCAGGCCCCCAAGGAGAGATAGGATTTCCTGGTAGACCAGGTAAGAAATCAATTCCTTCTGCCTTGAATTGTCCCTCTTCATTTCTTTCCTTTGGTTGGGCATGCTACCATCATCATGGGCTCAGAATATGGAGGAAATAGTTATCTGCAAAGCAATCATCATAAATTATAAATCCAGAGGGAAAAATAAAACTTAACCTTTTTCTGGTCTCATAACTTTATTATATAAAGAGTCTGGTTTATAGACAGAAGTGTTGTAAGGAAGGACTCTGAAGCAGAATTAATGCTTGGAATGGCAGAATTCTGGATCTGGGTTAACTGTTTAGTTTATAGCAAGGAAAGCACAGAATTAATAACCTTAGCAGGACAGAGAGCTCCAATAGTAGAATAGAATTTACCGTATAAAATGGTCAATACCAGCTTATCTGTGGGCTGACTCTCAGTGAGCACATGGATATGGCAGGCAACACAATTCATCCTAGACCCATCCTACTGGTAGTGAAGAGCTGCATGTGTCCTACTTCCTTTTATAACTTTTTATTTGTAGAGAAGTTTAGCTTTACATTTACAGAAAAATTTCATGAAAAATATAGGGAATTCCCATATACCACCCCCCCGCCCCGCCACCTATACCCACACACAGTTACCCATATTATTGACATCTTAGATTAGTGTGGTACATTTCTTACAGTTGATGAACCTACACTGAAGCATTGCTACTAACCAAAGTTTAAAGTTTACATTATTGTTTACCCTTTGCGCTGTACTGTTCCATCGGCCTTGGCAAATGTGTAATGTCATGTGCTGTCATTGCAGTATTATACAGAAGAATCCCACCACCCCAAATATGCCCTGTTCCGCCCGTTCATTCCTCTCTTCCTTCTGAACCCCTGCCAACCACTATCTTTATATCAATGTTACAAGTTCTTTTGTCAACACAAGATAACGTCTGTGAAACAGCTAATCTACTTTGGTCTGCAACCACACCCTTCTCCACGATTGCTCATTCCCCAACCCCAAGGGACCTGGGAAGATGTCCATTATGACAGCCCCAGACAGAGAGGAGGCCCAGATACCATGAGACAGAAGGAATTATACTGTCTGCAGCTGCAAACACTCTCATTTTTTGGAATGGGACCTGTCCATCATCATCATTTTGTTGGTTGTTCAGGGCAAACTTGAAAAACTGGAGAGTAGGAGATGTCTGCTACTCTGCTGGGATTCAGGGCTCAACTGGTATTTGCGCAGTCCAAAGATGTAAGTCTTTGTGAAATATTCTTAACAGGTACATTGAAAATTATAGGTGTAAATAAAAGGAGTACAAGATCATGATTAGAGGAATTTTAAATGAGTTTAACTATGTTATGTTGCAGAAATAGATTATCATATATTCCCAAACAGGGCCTGCTGAAGGAGTGTTGATTTCATGATGCTGTGTGCCTTGCCTTTGTTGTCCAGCTGTCCCAAGAGCACTCTTGTTTGAGCTCTGCTACTTTCTTGAATAAAATGGCAAAAATCTCTAGAATTTATATGCTGTGCCTAAGAAAAAAAAACAAGCCTATATGCCAAATCCTTGATCTTATTGCTTGTAGGTATGAACCTTATTCCTGTAAAAATGAAACTTTGCCTAATTATAATTAATGCTTAAAAGTTACCTCCTGAAAACCACCTTGTTACTCAAATGTGGCCTATCTCTAAGCCAAACTCTACAAATAAACTCACTATCTTTCCCCAGACATGGGGCATGACCACCAGGGATAAGCCTCATTGGCATCTAGGGATTACTACAAAGCATTAATCAGTAATGCATTTGGAAAAGACCTTGACCAAAAGGGGAAATCATTGAATTTTTAAAAAAATTATGGCTAAAAGATTACATTGTGAATTGGGAGATCATTTCAGGGGTTATGCTTATGCAGTCTCAGACAGATTTCACTAACTGCCATAGTAAACGAAGCCTACTTCCCTTTTAAGGTTGACTCAGAAGTGAATGGGGCTTGATGTATCTGCCTGCATTTGAATGAGGCTGGGTCAGACAAGCTTCTTAGAGAAGTTTATATGATTGTGAGGGCGCTCATGCTTATAATTTTATAATTACCGTATATCTAAGTGGTGTCCTGCCTTTGGTTCAAGAGACTAAATGTTTGGCAAACTTTATTCTCACTTACCACCAGATAAAAGACTGATACCATTGGATTCAAAACCTCCAGGAAGTCCAATATCAGTAAATGCATTCATCCAAGTTAGGAAAATGAACAAAGGTCTATGCCTTTGCTCTTACATTTTTCCAAATTTTCACAGGGAACACAAAGCCTAATTTCAAAGTGAGAAGCTAACAGAAATACAATAATAGTTTATATTCACTTAGGGTTAATTTTTTAAGACACTGTGGTAAGTACATTTCTTGGATTATCTCCTTACTATCTCATTGAGGTCTCAAGATAATCCTATTAGAAGATATTATTTTCTCCATTTTGAAGTCTGTGAAACAGAGAATTAGAAAGTTTAAATAACTGGACCAGGGTCAAACAGCTAGAATGTGATGACATGACTTATATCCACTTTATAAATCCAAAACTAATGTTTTTAAAAATGATGCTATATCACAAAGCAATATTTTCTTACAATTAATCTATAAAATGGAAATGGTGTTGAATTGACACCCTGATCAGTGTTTGGCATTTTTGTTGAGCATATGTAGAAAAACAGTTGGGCAGAAGTAGGGGATTTAGTAGGAAATCAGAAGAACTTGGGGAAACATTGAGAAGGAGCCAATAATTCATGACCATGTAGGTCCAGAAATGGTCATGGTTCAATCCAATCATAATGATGCTTGGAGTATGATTTGTGGAAAAGTTAGTATATGGTCCAAGGTGTAGTAGTGAAAATTGGATCAGGTACTGTCTTCCAACCTACATTGTTCTGAGGTCTGTTAGGAGAGGAGAAAACTGAAGCTGATAGTATAACTCCAGATATTAGAGTCCAGAAAGAACACAATGAGAGAGCAGTATGTCTCAAAGCTAGCTTGTACAGTTCCAAATCCATGAAATAAAATGAGTTCTGAGTGACTAAATTGACTCACTGAGATGCTAGCTTCTCATTGGTTGTTCTCCATTCTTCCTAGGGAAACCTGGGGCCAGAGGTGCACAAGGACGTATGGGACTGCAAGGCAGAACAATTCAATGCCCTTGCCTCAATAGAGAAAGTTCAGCCTTCACTGTGAAGCTCAGTGGCAGATTTCCTCCACCTTCCATGCCCATCATTTTCACAGAGGTTCTGTACAATGCCCAGAGAGACTTAAAGGAAGCCACGGGAATCTTCACTTGCAGGGTGCCTGGAAATTACTATTTCAACTTTGATGTTGAGCTTCATCACTGCAAGGTGAAGGTTTGGCTTATGAGGAATCAAATCCAAGTCTCAGAGAAGCGCCAGGTCTCCCAAAAGGAGCATAAGACTATCTTCTCTGCCCACATCCTGCCACTGAGCATGGGGGAGAAGGTATGGCTAGAAGCAGAAGTTGAAACAGAGGAACCAAACCAAGCAGAAGTTACCATCTATTTCTCGGGTTTTTTGACAAGATCTTTGAAATTCGGAGACTTTGCAGAATAGAGACAAGCCACATGTGGTGGTGCAGCCTGGAATGCAATAAAGACATATTACACTTCTTGGTGTACTGGTCTTGATTCTTTCAGACTTCTGAGGGGAAACACCCTTCTATATAGTATATATTTTTTAGGTATTTTTGGGTCATGCTGAAACTGGGCCTTAGAAACAATATCAAATGTTAAGAAATTGACATATGTGAATAGCACTCTCCTCACAGGAACCAAGACCATTCTTTCTTCAAAGAAGAGTAGCTTTCTTCAAGACCAAAGTGAAGTTACAGTCTGTTCATCTCAGAGAAAGTCACTCAGGACTACTGTTTTCACTGGCCCTCTCTCCATCTTTACTTTCTTGAGAGTTCCCCCTATGCCTAGAAATCATTCCCAACATACTGCTCCTAAACAGGAGCTATCAGTAGAAGACCTGTGGGTGTCTAGTGCATTTATGATAAGGATCTGTATTCCTTGAATGTCATAATTTAGTAAAAACATTTTGTGTATTTTATCCTGATGTGCATTTTTCCTGAAGGGCAGGATCTGTAGCTTTCATCAGAGTATAAAATTCTGCTGGGACCTAAAAATGATTAAAGCCACTATTCCACATATTTTCCTTTTTACAATTCATACTATAGGCTCTGGCAAGCTGGTCATGTCAACTGATGGGAGCTAGAGTAAAACATATTACCTTACTTGATAAGTGTGCACTATTTTGGCATCAATGCTCACACTGGAAAAAAAATAATGTATAATGTATGATATTATTTAAGGTAACAACAGCTACTACAACAGATGAGGCCCCCATGCTCAGTGTTTAAAATAATGAAAATTTATTTATGGCTCATTTAAGTCCAACATGGGTGTCTTAGTTTGCCACAGGGCTGTCAATGCAATTTACCAGAAATGGGTAGGATTTTATAATGAGAATTTTATTAGGGGAAATCTTACATTTTCAAGGCAATGAAATGTCTAAATCAAGGCATCATCAGAGATACTTTCCTACCAAAGTCAGATATAGGCGATCCTGGCATCCTGCCACAAGGTGAGGCAAGATGGCAAGTTTGCTAGTCTCTCTGTACTTTCTCCTTAAGCTCAGCTCTGGGTGATCAGCCATGTCTCCCTGAGCTTCTCTCCTTGAGCTTCTTGGGGCTTCTCTGTCTTTCTGCAGCTGTAGATGAACCTGGAGTCCTCTCTCTGTCTACTTTCTCTCATGTGGGTGGATCAAATGGTGGCTTTCCCTCCCTCCTTCTCTATCTATCTATCTATCTATCTATCTATCTATCTATCTATCTATCTATCTAGCTTTAGTAAGAAGGCAGAGACCCAACTTGGATCATGCCTTACTGACATAGTCCAATCAAAAGTGATCTAATCAAGTGATCTAATCAAGAGGTCCTTAAATGAATCTAATGCCATCAAAGGGCACCACACCCACAGGAATTGATTAGTTCAAAAGACACAATATTTTTGGGGGTCTATAAAAGACAAACCAGGACATTGGGTGTTCCTGGTCAGAGAGTGAGTTTCTTCCAAGCAGGAATTTAAAGACCCATGATGTTTCCATCTTTTGGTCCTGTCAATCTATCTTCAGTGTGTACCTTTAAAGATTTCTGAATTTGAATGCATCAAGCCATCATAAGGGTAAGGAAACTGGTGTTCCTTATTTCATGAGGTTTTTTGTGCAAAGTTTGGAAGAAGAGCATATCACTTCCTAACTCATTGCATCTCCTAGAATTCAGGTACCTGGATACATCTGCCTATAAGCTTAAGCAAGGCAGTCTAGTTGTATGCAAGTAGAAGAGGAAAAAGTATTGATGAATAGAAAATAAATCTCTACAAAAATTAATGTAAAATAAAAACAAAAACAAACTAAAAGCACACCATATTGAAAACTTTGAAGAATGTACATGTTTTTGGAGAACTGCCCAGCCAAATTCTGAGGACAATCCTAAAACCTGAATGTAAGTTGGATGTGAGGGTTTCAGAATCTGCTTTTAACCATTTGGAATTTTTAATTCTATCAACTTGGGATTCTTTATGGGACAAGGAGGACAGAAGTCACAGTCAGGGCCCACAAAATTTGGAAATTTTATGCTCTTTCTACATTTATTGGTGCCAAAATATTTCTGGGGTAAAGAATAAACCCAAAATAAATCCCCTCAAAACTCCCAGAAGATTGATGTTTTTACAAATCCTTTCAAAACTTCCAGAAGTTTTTATGAGTAAAGTAGGAAAAGAAATTGAAAAAATGTCTCTGAGAAGTCATGGTCACAATAAAACCCATCTTTATCCCAGACAGGCAAGTCAATGTGTGCGTTAGAGAAGCATAAGTTTGAATTTAGTTTAAGATGATCACATACTGTTACCCTTATGAGCCTAGAAGGAGAAAATGAAAAGACTTTCTGGTGTTTGCACTTTCTTAGGTCTCAAAAATACCTAAATATAATTTTTTCTCTGGCATATAGTTTAATATGCAAATAAAAATGTCACAGAAGTATTAACTTGCATAAACAACAGATAGCCAAAAACACCTGCATAAACTTCAGAAATTAGTATTAGACATATTATAAAACAGACAGGCTTATGTTTAAATTAGTGACAATCTTAAAAAAATATTTTAAGTGAGAGCACATTTGAGAAACAATCAAATAGAAAATCTAGTAATAAAAAGGAATATTCCCTAAATAAATCTCAATGGGCTTGTTTTGCACAAATGCATAAATAGCAAGTGAGATAATAAATAAACTGGAAGATATTTTTATTAAAACCAAATAAAAATAACTCCAAATTTTAAAATGAAGACATTCACCAGAATATATTAAATATAAAAGCCAAACAATACAAAATATTGATATGTATGTAGGGCAGCTAGAACTCTTATACATTGTTGGTGAAGATGAAAATGTGTACAACTAATTCTGCAAACTCTTTGGCAGTATCTAATAAAATTGATCTTATATATACCTTAAAATTCAATAATTCAATTTCAGTTTCAATATCTAATAAAAACGGAATATACATCTGCCAAAAGCAATAGACATAAATATTTATGCCAACAATTCATAAAAACTCCAAATCATAACCAAACAGAAGACCATTAACAGTATGTTGGATTCCTAAATTGAGGTATATGCACACAATGGAATGCTATATAGCTTTTGGAACAAATGAACTAAAACTACATAAAAGAACACAAATTTTGAGAGAAAAGAAACTGATATAAAGAGAATACATACTTTTTAAATACTTTTAGTATAATATATTTTTATTATAATTTATTTTTAATTGTAGTAAAATATGCATAACATAAAAATCATTTTAACCATTGTAAACATTTTAACATTAGGTACATTGACACTACTATGTAATTTTCATAACTAGACTATTTTCATCATCCAAAACCAAAATTCATCCTCATTTAGCAATAACTCCTTATTCCTTGCTACCCCCACCCTTGGTAAATCCAATTCTGCTTTCTGTCTCTATGAATTTGCTTATTCTAAGTATTTAATATAAAATAAATAATACAATATTTGTCCTCTTGTGTCTGACATTTCACTCAACATGATGCATTCAAGGTTCATCCATGCTGCATCATGTACCAGGACTATATCTCTTTTTATAGCTGAATAATACTCCATTGAATGGATATAACACAAACCCAGGAAAAGAAGCAGGCTCCATGGCTCCGGCTTCAAGTAGGCTCAGATAAGACTAAGAGGACCATGCACTTCCCATTTGTCTTGGGCTGATCTTGATAAGAGGGCCAAGCTCTGAAAGAGAACACTAGCTAAAGCAGAGTCAATTTGCAAAGACAGTGAAAAATGTTTTGTTTTGGCTTGTTTGTTTTGATTAGCTTCTGGCAGTTAAGAAAATCTCTGACATATCACTAGCTGGAAACAAACTTAATGAACAGGGAGCTCAAAGACTAAATCCCAGAGTTAACACTTTAAAATGTTAAAATGTACAGTGTACATAAAAAGATTACAAGACAAACAAAGATACAGGAAATCATGGCCCTTCCAAAAGAAAAAGAAAACAATCAAGAAAACATCTATGAAGAGAACTAGACTTTGGAATTACTGGACAGAAACTTAAAAAAAAAAAATCCTCAATATGCTCAAGGAACTAAAGGAAAATATGGAGAAGGAAGTTAAGGATATGAAGAAAACAATGATTGAACAATATGAGAATCTATTTGAGATTTTCATTAGGAAACAAATAGAAATACTGGAGTTGAAGAACAAAATAAGTTAAATGAAGAGTTACCTAGACAGTTTCAACAGGAGATTGGAGAAAGGAGAAGAAAGAATCAGTGATCTTGAAGACAAGAAAACTGAATTGATTCAGACTGAGAAGCAGAAAGAAAAAACAATAAAAAAGAATGAACAGAGCCTAAGATACCAGTAGGACCTCATCAAGCATACAGATAAATGCATTATGGGAGCCCCAGAAGGAGAAGAAAGAGAGAAAGGGGAAATAAGGAATCTTCAAAGAAAAATGGCAGAAATCTTCCCAAATTTAATAAAAAGATATGAATATGAACATTCAATAACCCCAACAAACCCCAAATAGGATAAAATAAAAAGAAACTACATTCAGACACATAGTAGTCAAATTGTTCAATGCCAAGAACAAGGAGAAGTTTCTGAAAGGTGCAAGAGAAAATCAAGAAGTAATGTACAAAGGAATCCCATTAAGATTAAGTGCCAATCTCCCATCAGATACCATGGAGGCAAGAAGGCAGAGGTACAAAATATTTAAAGTGCTGAAAGAAAACAATTTTTATTTAAGAATTTTATAACTGGCAAACTTTTCTTTAAAAAATGAAGGAGAGATAAAGACATTCCCAGATAAACAAAAGCTGAGGGAGTTCTTTACCAATAGACTTTCCTTATAAGAAATACTAAAGTGAGTTTTTCAGACAGTAAAGAATTGACACTAGATCATAGTTCAAAGCAGCATAAAGAAATAAAGACCTAAGTAAAGGTAACTATATGGGTAAATTACAAATGCCAGTATTATTGTATTGTATTTTAAGTTATGCAACTCCACTTCTTACTTACAGGTACTAAAATGAAAATGCATAAAAATAATTTTAAATTGATGATTTTGGACATACAGTCCACAAATATAATTTGTGACAATACAAAAAAAGGTGGGAAGAAAGAGAGAAACAGTGCGTGTGTATGCCATTGAAGATAAGCTGGTATCAAACCAAATATGATTGCTATAGATTTAGGATGTTAAATGTTAACCCCATGGTAACTATAAAGAAAATACATGAAAAATACATCCAAAAAGAAATGAGAAGGTACTCAAAATGGTACTATACACACACACACACACACACACACACACACACACACAGAGAGAGAGAGAGAAACAAATAAACTTGGTAGTAGGCATTAACAGAAGATTTGAGGGTCAAACAGTATCAGGCTTACAAAGACAAAATAACAAAGTGGCAGAAAAAATACTGCATTATCAGTAGCTACATTAAATGTAAATAGATTAAACTTTCCAGTCAAAATGCAGAGATTGGCAGAATGAACAGAAAAGCATGATCCAACTACATGCTATTTACAAGACAGTCACCTTGAATTCAAAGATATAAGTAGGTTGAAAGTGAAAGGATGGAAAAATATACCTTGTAAGTAGTAACCAAAAGAGAGCTTGGAAAGCAATACCAATATCAGATAAAATAGACTTTAAGTCAAAAACTATATAATGGCAATGGTCATTATATATTAATAAAGGGGTAAATTCAACAAGAAGACATAAATATTATATAAATATATATGCATCCAACACAGAGGCCCCAAATATATGAAGGAAATATTGACAGAACTGAAGGGAGAAATAGATGGTTCTACATTAATAGTAGGAAATTTCAGTACATCACTTCCAATAATGAATGAACACCTAAACAGAAGATCAATAAGGAAATAGAAGACTTGAATGATAGTATAAACCAGCTTGACCTAATAGACATAGGATATTTCATCCAACAGTGGCTGAATATATTCTTCTCTAGTGAACATGGAACATTCTCCAGTGATAGACCTTATGTTAGGTCACAAAACAAGTCTCTATAAATTAAAAAAAATAAAAAACAAACAGTGACCTCATACAATGTATCTTCTCTGTTCACAATGGAATAAAGATAGAACTCAACAGCAGAGGGAGAACTGGAAAATTCACAAATATGTGGAAATTAAGCAGCATACTCTTAAATAACAAATGGGTAAAAGAAGAAATTACAGAAGAAATTAGGAAATAACTTGAGGTGAATGAAAACACTAGCAAACCAAATCGAACAGCACATCAAGTAGATTTATCCCAGCTTTGCAAGAGTGGTTCAACATAAGAAAATTAATGAAGGTAATACACCACATTGACAGAAGGATAGATAAATGAGGTATCATCAATATTAAAATCTTTTGTACATCAAAGGATTTTTATCATGAAAGTAAAAAGACAACCTACACAATAGAAGAGATATTTGGAAACCAATATCTGATAAAGAGTTAATATCCAGGAGACTTCCGGGAAGATGGCAGAATAGTAACACACAGGAATCTCTTCTCCAGAAAAATAGCTAGAGAACAGGCTGAAACAGACCCAAAATAGATCTTCTAGGGTTTAGGACAGCAGGGAAAGACTGCATACCACCAAGAGGAGAGAGGGACAAAAGAGAGAAATCGCGACGACAGAACCAGAACCGGACTGATTGTCGAGGATTCAGAGGGGAGAGGAAATAT
>JAQZBX010090734.1:0-12472 GCA_029593785.1 Cabassous unicinctus
TTTTGAATCATACAATATGTTACACAATATATTTGGTTCATAGTAACTCAGTCATACAGTATTTGTCCTTTTGAGTCTGGCTTGCTTCGCTCAATGTCTTCCAGGTTCATCCATGTTATCCTATGCTTTCTGAACTTCAAATCCTGGAGGAAGGCTCTAGAGGCATCTAGACACTGTAGGCAGGGCAGACAATCTCAGGAATTCAGCACCCTGTCAGTGGGCCTTACTTTGGAATATATGCTCCCCAGTTGTATCAGAGTTAGACTCATTTATAATTTCCCTACACGTGGCTCTTCTGCCACTTTTATTTGAAACTATAATTAGCACTATACTCATTAAATATTTGCCCCAGAGACTTAAATCATGTCTGTTCATATGCTGGTTGAGCCCTGGATCTCAGCAGAGTTGCAACACCTACTTTCCTGTTCATTGGACTCGCCCAGGACAACCAACAAAAGGATGATGATGGACAATGCCCATCCCCAAAAACAATTTTTACAACTACAAGCAAGACAGTTCCATCCATCTGCCCCATATTATCTAAGTCCCCTCTCAATCACAAACGGAGTGGGCATCACCATCCCAAAATCCTCAAGATTGAGGAATGAACAAACATAAGGGGTAATGCAACTATGGACTTATTATTCTAATAATGGAAGAACTTGTATCAGTGATATAAAAAGACAGTGGCCACCAGAGGTTCTGAGGGGAGGGAGAGGGAAGAAGGAGGGAGAGGTGTAACATGGGGCATTTTTGGGACTTGGAATTGTCCTGTAAGACATTTCAATGACAGATACAGGTCCTTATACATTTTGTCAAAGCCTATAAAATTGTGCAGTGCTAAGTGTAAACTTTAAACTATAGACCATGGTTAGCAGCAATGCTTCAATATGTGTTCATCAGTTGTAACAAATGTACCACACTAATGAAAGATGTTAATGGGGGAAAGTGTGGGGGAGACGGGAAGCGGAGGGGTGTATATGGGAATTCCCTTTAGTTTTGATGTAACATTTATATAATCTAAAGCTTCTTTAACATTTTTTTTTTTAATCCTGGAGGAGGAATCAGAAGCTGTTAGTTAGAGGTTCTCTTGACATTTTCAAAGTCCTGTGGTTGGTGTGGCTGAAACTTGAGGTGAGCCTCAATCCGAACAGGCGGGGCCACACCGCAGTTTGCAAAGGCGGATGTGGAAGTTTTTCCACCACTGCAGTATCCTGCTGGCGCCTCCCCAAATTCTCCTTTGGAGTGAGTATTATCCTCCTCTCATTCTCAATGATGGCATCTAGAGATAAGCACATTCAGGTATGTCTAGTTTCAAGTTTTCTCTTGCAACCTTGGGAGTCGCGGGATGAAAACATCACACTTCCTTCCATAGCTATCTGTCATTACTGCTGTGTCTGTGGACAGCAGTAGAAATACAGCTTGCATTTGCCACCAGTACCTCTCAGGATTTGCCAGACTTTCACATGTGACAACTGCAATCAAGAAGTGGCTCTAAGTAGAAGTCAGCGAAGGACAGGGAAGATAGAGATCAAAGTATAGATCAAGAGGTACTGCACAGCAAGTTACCTTGGTCTGTTCCAACACCTGCTCCAACAACAAATGAATGGGAGAAACATTCATTTATTCAACCAGTATTTTATTGAGGGTTTTTTTGTTGTTGTTGTTTGCTAGGCACTGTCCTAGGGGTTAGGGATACAGCAGAGAACAAAAATATAAAAATCCCTTCCCTCTGGGAGTTTACATCCTAGGTAAGAGAGATTGGTGATAAATAAATAAGGCAAATATGTGGGCTGCCTTTCATGAGAAATGCTATGAAGAAAAATTAGGCAAAGAGAGAAAATAAGGAGTATGAGGGTGGGATGCTCTTATAATAAGGTGATCATGGAAAGCCTCTGGAGCAGGTGACATTTGAGCAAAGACCTGAATGAGGTGGAGGAACAGATATCTGGGCAGAGAGCTTTCTAGGCAGAAAGCACAGGAAGTGCAATGGCCCTGAGGCAGGAGTACACTGACTGTACTAGGAACAACCAAGAGGCCAGGAAGGCAAAATGGAGAAAATAAAGTCAGGAAAGTAAGTGGCCTGGGTGAGGTATAAATACTGCTCTGAGTCAGGAGCTATTGGAGTGTTTTGTGCAGAAAACTGACATCTTCTGGTACATTATGATCCCATCACTTTGACTGCTAGGTTGAGAATAGACCTTAGGGGCCAAAGGCTGAAGTAAAGAGACCATCTGGGAGGCTATTAAAATCATCAAGGAGATAGAGGATAGTGACTCGGACCACCGTGATGGTGGAGGTGAGGAGACAACAGAATTTCCTTACAGATGTGGGGTATGAAAGAATGGGAGGTGACATGGATGACTGAAGTTTTTGGCCTGAGGAACTGGAAGGATGGATACAAAGATGGACAAGACATCAAGAGTAGCAGTTTTGTGGGTAAAAATCAAGAAGGCAGCCATATTTGATCCTGCAACGTGAGAGAAAGGACTCCAGGTTAGCTCACAGCTGAACTCAAGGAGAGAAACCCCAAGAGACTCAAAGAGCTGATGACCAGGGAGAGATGAGCCATATGCCTGAGAACTCACAGCTGAACTCAGGAAGGAAGTAGAGCAGCCGAGACTGAGAGAGGAGGCTCGTGTTTTTAAAACACGTGTTCACATGTACAGCCACCATCAGCTTCCAAATTTGGCCTTAAATGCCAACCCATCTGCAGCCTTTCAAAATGTCAATCCCACTGACCAAATCTGTCTCCTCTCCCCATCCTAGAGGAATCTTAGCAGTACTCTCAAGCCTCAATGTGCACACAAATCACTGGAGGATCTCACTAAAATGGAAGTTCTGACTTGGGAAATCTATGTGGCGCAAACAGCACACGTGGAACCTGATTATTTGCTTCTAGACTAGTCCCCACTAAACTAAAATCGATGTAAGCTGCGACTGCATTTGTCTTGTTCATCGTTATCTACAGTGCCAAACACAGGGCTCAGTACATAATAGGTGCCCAATAAATATTCAAAAAACTGAATGGAAATATGAATATAAAAACCTGAAGATATGGAAGTTTTAGATATACGTAAGAGAGGGGATGATTAATGGAATACCTACACTGGGGATGAGGAAGAAGGCAGGGTCAAGAACAGAGATGGTGTTTGGGCCAGGAAAATAAACACTTTTGTAGAAAAAAGAGAGGAAAAAATAGAAGGAAACTATTTGATGTAGAAAGAAAGGAAGAAAATTGGAATTACAAAGAATGACCTCTATCAGTATAGAAAATAAGATTTAAGATCCTGGCTACCTAACCCCTCCCCCACTGCAAAAAAAAAGTCAAAATTGCCCAGAGCTTTATAGTGTGAGACAGTAAATAAAAAATTGAACCTGGACTCCAGGATTTTAATCTCAGCCAACTCAGTAACAAGTGTTGTAATTTCATATAAATTACCAAGTTCCTCTGAGTTGGCTAAAGGCTCTTCATCTGTGAAAGAAGGTTGTCAATCTCCCAGAATTTTGTTGTTGTTGTTTTATTTTGTTTTGTTTTAAATCCATATTCTCAAGCTCCTTCCAAATTTAGAATCAACCAACAGTTTTAAGTGGAAGCCCTAGAATATCTATTTAAATAATTTACAGTTATCACAACTAGAACTTAGAAGAGCAGAAACCCAAAGCTATTATAACTGAATCTTTTAATTTTTTATTATACCTTATTGCCTTAGAAAGAGTGCTTATAATTTAGCTAGTACTATTGCTAACATGCTATTGATAGGGTTCTACAAAGTTAGCATTGAAACTGAATAATATTTATCCAGGAAATTGTTTGGATTTTCTTAACATATGAATGTTGGTCTCTGATTATTTGCAAAAATATATTTATGAACAATATAAGGGATATTTAAAAGCCATTTTGGTGCCTTATCCAAACAAATAAATTGTCTTATAAGAACAAAACAAAACAAAAGACAAAAAGGAAGATAGGAAAGAAACGACATGTAACTTGAATGAGACCATAAGAAATAAAGTCCAACAAAATCAATATATACATAGAAAAAATACAAAAAGGACCTGTAGCAAAATGTTAATAATGGTTATCTCTGGATACAAGATGATAGTTTATTTTTATTCTCTTCTTTGTGCTTTTTTCTATTCCCAAGTTTTCTGCCATAAGCAAGTATCGCTTTCTTTTAGGAGTGGAAAGGCTGAATGTTAAGCTGTTTAAATGATGAACTTTACTTGATACAATCAAACCGTTTTCCAAAATGGTTGTACCAACTTACACTCCTACCTGGGATATATAAGCATTCCAGTTGGGTGCAATCCATTTTTAACAGCATGCATACAGTAAAAGACTATTCATTTGAACCTTCTGCTTTAGAAGTTACAATAATTATTAAGCAAAAAGTTAGAAAGAAATACTATGGTTGTGAACACATATATTAGTAGCATACTGTCAGTCTTTTCTAAATTGTATTTTTCACTAATATATCTCATTTCTTTATTTTTACCCTCTCCAGCTAATATGTACAGTGAGTACTTCAAAGCACTGAAACTAGATTTCTTTAATGCTATAAACCAGACAAAACTCTTTTCTCTTTTTTCTTAGTCCCTATGTTCCCACTTAAAAAAGCAATTATATCTTAAATTGAATTATATTTTCTCAAATTAATAATTTTAAATACTAATCAGATCAAGAGCATGAAAGAGAACCATCAACAGAAATATCCAAATATTATATGAAAAAAGGAGATCAGAGCATAATACATATATTATGTATGTGTATAGTATTTACATACACATACACAAACACTCTCTTCTCTCTCAGCGCTCACAGGCTCAGAGATCTCAGCATCTCTGTGAGGATGTGTACAAACAGTACCACTTCTCTTTAACAAAAGCAGAAGCCAAGGTGAAGGCATCAAAATGATTCCTTTGTTGCCCCAGGTCCCCTGAAATCTGAACTAAAAAGGACACTAAGACATTATCGTTTGTAGTCAAATCAAATCTAAATTTAAATTATCTCCCAAAGATGCTACTCTTAAAAGAACTCAGAAATGAATAACATGTATCCTCTTAAAATATTGATCACACTGTCAATAAATTCTTCTTCCCAACAAATAAAAGTCCATTGCTTTTGAATGGTCTGGTCTCCTATGTAAATTATCAAGTTGTCAGGATGTCCTCTACTGATGATGTAAGATTTATTGATTGATCGTTATAACTCTTCTCAAATCCATCTACCTTCTTATTTAAAGTGAATCACTATAGGGTTTTAACAGTCCATCTGGAGCAGATGGAGCCGAAAGACTTGTGTTCAAATCCCAGCTCTACCCCTTTCGAGCTCTGTAACTGTAACTGTCAGAGGTATCAAGTAACTTCCCTCTTTGTGCCTTAGTTTTCTCTCTAAAATTAGATAATAATAATACCTCACAGGATTGTACTAAGGACTAATATATATATATATACACACACATTTCTGAGCACAATGCAGGGCACATAATAAGCACTTGGTAAATTCTAGGAATTTATCATAAAATAAAATTGTAAATGTGCAGAAAGATTTAATGTATAAGTATTGTCATCCCAGCAATATTTTATAATAGCAAAACTTTGGAAACAACTTAATTGTCCAATAGGGGTTGACTGAAACATATTATGGTCTGTCTAAACATGGTTTACTAAATAGTACGATCTCAGTTTTATAAAATATATCAAATAAAGCCCATGTGTGTATTCAGAACTACAACATATGGTTATGAAAGCTGTTTACTGCACAAGGGTACCTGCCCTGGTATCTGAAATCTAGCTAAACTCTGCTAACCAAGCCACACATCCTGGTGTACGGCTCCATTCACCTGTGGAACAGGACACCTTTTCTAATTTGCACAAAGGGTCAAGTGTCCACAAACATCAGCCAAGAGTATATATGGACAGGAAAAAGATTGAAAAGATGCAGACCAAAGTTTAAACACTGATTATCTTGAAGTGCCAGGATTCCAAGTGATAATTATTTTCTTCATTATGCTTTTGTGTATTTTTCAAATTTTCTGCAATGAACATGTATTGTTTTTATCATTATAATAAAAGACCACAAATTTTGCTTTTAAAGGGTATGTTGGTAACCTGAATTCGATTAAAAGGATCTTAAACAAGAGGACTGAAGCAACTCTAACTGGTTACCCCTATAACTGCAGTGATCTGCTGTTAAAGTAGTGGTATGTTTAATGGCATTGTTTACAATGCAGTACTATTACTCAGGTCTTCCCCCAACATTTTGTGTTGGGCTATATCATTAAAGCATTAGATCAATTTGAACTTTACTCCCATCTTCTCAAGAGTCAACAACACAACATATTCTCAACTTACTAAAAGAGTCCTGGGGGAACCGTATGTGGCTCAAACAATTGGGCTCCCGTCTACCATATGGGAGGTGCCAGGTTCGATTCCTGGGGCCTCCTGGTGAAGGCAAGTTGGGGTGCCTGGTGAGCTGGTGCAACAAAAAGAAACAAAGAGGAGAGACAATGAGAGACACAACAAACCAGGTCGCTGAGGTGGCTCAAGTCATTGAGTGCCTCTCTCCCACATTGGAGGTCCCAGGATCAGTTCCCGGTGCTTCCTAAAGAGAAGACAAGAAGAGAAGACAAGCAGACACAGAGAGCACACAGTGAATGGACACAGAGAGCAGACAGCGAGTACAAAAACAACAAGGGGGGGTGGGTAATAAATAAATAAAATTTTTTAAAAAGAGTCCTGGGCTTCACTGTCACATGGCAATACACATAGTGGCTTCTACTGGCCTCTCCCTTCTCATCTGGGTTCCACTGACCTGCATCTTCTTGCTTTCCGTGACTTTCTCTCTATATATCTGAATTTCATTCTGCCTATAAAGGACTCCAGTATTAGGATTAAGACCAATCCTGATTCAGTTGGGCCACACCTTAACCAAAGAAACAACATTAAAAGATCCTCCTTATACCCTCAGGAATGGATTAAATTTAAGAATATGTGTTTCTAGGGTACAGACAGTTTCAAACCACTATAAGTTGTAACATATATTTGTCATTTTTTCAGCTACTTGGCATCTTTGAACATCCTTCCTAGGCATTCAAAGAGGTTTCTCTCCTTGTAAGTCCCCGCCTCCTATTATAGAAGTTATAAACTTGCCTTTTCCCAGTCTCCTATCCACTAGAGCACAGACTTTGGAAAGGAAATTGATGAAGAAACAGACACTATGCTAGAATCATTCTGAAAGAGGTGGAAGACAGAGAGGTGGTTGTAGCCAAGGTTCTGGCATTAGTCCCCCATGCTCAGATTGGTGGCGTTGACAGTACATGCTGCAGTGACCTTGCCACATAGTGATCACAGTGTTGTTTCCACTGAAGCAATTCTATAGTGTGATTTGGGGTGTTGTTCCCAGCTAGATAACCTCCAAGACTGCATCTGTGGCCAACTTTATACACTCTGAAAACTACCTAATATTCTTTCTTTTTAACAATTTATTGAAGTATATCATTCAAACATGAACATACATAAACTATAAGTGTTCAGTAAACATCATGAACTTACAAAACAAACATGCATAACATCATACAGTGTTCCCACACATCACCCCCCAAAAAACACCCTTCATTGCTGTGAAACATTTGTTAACAAATCATGAAAGAGCATCGTCAAAGTATTACTACTAACTATAGTCCGTATCTTACTCCCCTATACTTTTTTTTAAAGGATTTATTTATTTATTTACTTACTTTTATCCATTTTTACGCCCCCCACCTCCGTTTTTGCTGTTTCTGTGTCCATTTGCTGGGCAACTCTCTGTGTCTCTTTCCTGCCCTCTCTTCTCATCCTTCTCCTCCTGTCTTCACTTGGATTCAATACTCGGAAACTCCAATGTGGGAGAGAGGCATCCTACCGCCTGCGCCACCTTAGTTCCTGGTTTTTTGGCATGTCTCATCTTGGCTATCCCTTGTGTTACTCTCCTGTTACATCATCACTTGCTGCATGGCTCGCGGGGACTGGCGGCCCATGCGCCTTCTATATTTTTCTTTTTTTATTTTTACCGGGAGGTCCTGGGAATCGAACCCAGGTCCCTCCATATGGGAGATGGACGCCCAACCACCCGAGCCACATCTGCCCCCCTGCTATATCTCTTAAGGTTGACCAAAGATACCCAGAGTTACAGTCTTTTCCCATACAGGATGGTCATATAATAAATCAGGCTTAGTTTATCAGCAGCATTCTAAAAACCAGACCTAGGGAGAAAAACTAGGTCTGGGGACACATGCATGGTTTCTAATGTAACGAATGTTTAGCCTACCCTGATTATCACAATTCAGGACAGTGAGAATATTCGCATCTAATATTCTTTTATAAGTTATTTTCTTTTTAAAGGTGGTTTCTGCAGTTTGCAGAAGAATTCTAACAGAGTCATATGTCACGTTTACTTTTGCCTTTTTGCAATGGCCAAGACAGTACGTATTATGTTGAACAGCAGCAGTCATAGTGGGGATCACTGTGTTCTCAAACCTATAGCAAATACGAAGCAGACACTGCTAGGTGACTACTCAATTTGCATTCCCTATTTTTTCCTTCCTACCATAAACCCACTTGAGTTTGTAGAGGCAAAATGCAGTTTGCCTTGCCACTAAAGGTGGTTGTGTGACACAGTCTAAGCTAATGGGCTATAAGACGACAACCCTGTGAGAGCTTTCAGAAAACCCTGCTCTCTCCATTCAACTTCTCTTTGCCCTTTATCCACCCCCTTCTTCCTGCCTGGACCTTGGTTATCTAGAGATGCAGATGCCACCTTGGAGGAAGAGGACAAAAACCTGAATGTGAAGGATGGTGGAGCAGAAAGCTAGAAGGGGCCTAGAACACTGAAGCTTTGTAAAGTGTGCCAGCACTTCACTGCCCACGCCTGGACTTCCTGTTATGAGGAAAAACTACACCTTGTGTGTTTATACCACTGTCATTTTGGTTTCTTTTCACATGTAGTTAACACATTTCTAAACATAATATCTAAAGTTTTTGTTAAATATGTTTGTTGTAGATGTTTGGTTGATGTCCTTCATTAGGTCAAAAAGCTCTTATATTCTTAGAAACTTCTAAGAGTTTTTTTTTCATCCATCAACTGGTTTACTGCATTTGAGATTCATGTCATTTCTTTTTCCTGTTTATACCCCTCAGTGTGATGATTTTTATTGGTAGATTTCGGTTAAACCAGATTTACATTACTATTATTAACCCTATTTGATTGTGAAATATTCTTTAATAGGGTGTTGGATTCAAGTGGCTAACATTTTATTTAGAGTATTTTGCATCTATGTTTGTAAGTAAAATATGCTCTTTTTCTCTTGTGCTATCAAGCAACTTGTATAACAGGAATTATCAGGCAATAGGATTCAGGGAAAACTGTCCAGGTCCACACACCCAGAAACTGGATAATTTTTTCTTTTATCCTTTCATTGACTTAATACACATAAAAACAATGCATGTATTTTAAGAGTACAGCACAATGAATTTTCACAAACTAAATAAATTCATGTAACCAGCACCCAGATCAGGAAACAGAAGATTACCAGAACTCTAGAAGCTTCTTTGTACCCCCTTGTTACTCCTATTATCCTCAAGGAAAATCCTGATTTCAATAGCATAGACTAGTTTTGTCTATTTTTGTGTTTTTTATCATTGGAATAAAAAATATATACTCTTTTGTGTCTGACTGCTTACTACTTATAAGATTCACCCATATTGTTGGTGTAGTTATAGATGTTTTAGTCTTTGCTGTGTTCTATTGGGTAAATATTCCACAAATTAGTTACCTGTTCTACTGTTGATGGTGATTTCGGTGGTAGAGATAAGATGTTAAAAATAATTTTTAAATGCATGATAGGAAATTAAGAAGTTTTGAATGTAAAATGGTGCCACTGCTTTAGACAACAGTCTGGCAGTTCCTCAAAATGTTAAATATACAGTTAACATTTGACCCAGCAATTCTACTCCTGCATATATACCCAAGAGAACTGAAAACATATGTCCATCCCAAAAACTTGTACATGAATATTCATAGTAGCATTTTTCATAATAGCCCAAATGGAAAAAACTCAAATGTCCATAAACTAATGAATGGATAAATAAAATGTAGTAAATCCATACAGTGAAATATTATTTAGCCATAAAAAGGAATGAAGTACTGATACATGTTACAGCATGGATATACCTTGAAAACATTATGCTAAGTAAAAGAAGCCAGAAACAAAAGACTATATACTACATGATTTCATTAATATGAAATGTCCAAAATCAGAATAGGCAAATCCATAGAGACAGAAAGTAAACTAGTAGTTTCCAGGGGTTGAAGGAAGGGGAGAATGGGAAGTAACAGCTAATGGGTACAGTTTTTTTCTGGGCTAATGAAAATATTCTGGAATTTGATAATGATAATGGTTGTACAACCTGTGTGGTCCAAAAATATCCCAAACCAAAAGTTTAAATTAGACAGATCTTGGACTGTTTGGCCTCCAGGTGTCTGGCTTAAGGAAACACAAATCGTCTCAAGGAATGCATTTTAAACCCAGGTCTCAAAGAATTACCACAGATAAAATTCAAACAAATTTAATTATTATAGTTTCCCTTTTGATTTCTTTTTAATCCTTGGGTCTTTTAGTAATTTTTTAAACTGCCAGATCTTTAAAATCTACCTTTTTGTTATTACTTATTTTATTACATTATTGTCAGAGAACATACAGTTTGTTGTTAATTCTTTGGAGGTTTCTGATGCTTCCTTTGCGATATAATGTATGACCAATTAATATCAATGTTCCATGGGTACTTGAAAAAAAAATGGATATTTGCTTTTTTGAAAGTACATAGTCAGATATATAGATATATAGAAGATACAACTTATTAATCTTTTTATTCAAACATTTTGTTTTTTTTTTTGTCATCAAAAATTTCTAAAGGTGTCTTGTTAGCTTCAGCAACTATATTTGTTGATATTAAAAATTTCTGCCCATTATTCTTCCAGTTCTTGCTTTCTGTATTTTGAGTATATATTGTTAAGGGCATATTTCTTCATTTATTATGGCACATATGTGCATGACTGTTATATTTTTCTGAACTTTGTTTTTTTTTTTTTATAAATATACAATTTCCTCTCTTTATACCTTATTATTTCTTTTTGGCTTCAATTCAACTATTACATTAAAATTGTTATCCCAGCTTTCTTCTGGTTCATATTTTGCTAGTAAGCATTTTCTATTACTCTATTTACCATTTTTCTTGGGCCTTTTATTTTAAGTCTGTCATTTATAAACAACATATTTCTTGATCTCATTTTTAAAAAACATCCTGAGAATTTGTCTTGTGTTTTTCAGATTTAGTCCTTTCAGTTTTATTGTAATTTCTGATGTATGGAGACTTTACTTGCCATCTTTTTCAAGCCTTATTTTTGCCATACTTTCTTTTTTGCTTAACATTTAATAGGTGACATTTTCTTCCACTTGTTTGTAAGTTATACATTTTATAATTATTCTTTGGGTAGTAACCCCTACTTGTTGAAGATCACACTTATGCTTATTTTTCCTTAGCACTGTCTAAAGTTTAGCAAACTCTTACCTCTCTCCAAATTCTCTACTCATATCTCACCTCCTACCACTAGTGTTTAATCCAGATTGTTATGGGTATCTCCTTTCTGGCATCTCCAGAATTGTTTGTGCATGAGAGAGATAAAGCAGTCATGCTCAGCTCACCATCTTATCTGGAACCAGAAGTCTCTGGTTTAATGCATGAAATATTAATGCAATTACATTTATATAAGTACATATACATGCCTTAAGGATACAGAGTATACTATATATATGCACATTATACATATATATTTATAAACATACATACACATATATTCTTTCCTTCTTCCTGTCTTTCACTATTTTACACACCTTTCAAGAATCCAACAAATTCCAAACATTGCATTAGGCCTTGAGGGAGCCATAAAAATGAATACAATACCATCTTCACCTTCATAATACAGTAAGGAAAATAAACCGTACATCTTAATTACTACATATAAGGTATAACATGAGTAGAGTTAAGTGATTTTAAAAAGGGAAGTGACTTTTAGTTGAGGCTCTAATCAGATTACACATTAAAACCAATCTTATCACTCCCTTTCAGTCCAGCAACACTATTGCCCATTCCCTGAACATGCCTTTCTAGCTCCATGTCATTATTTGTTGGGGGCAATGTCGAATGAATACAACTGTCATGGCCGTCTCTACCTCCTTCTTCTTCTTCTTCTTCTTCTTCTTCTTCTTCTTCTTCTTCTTAAAATAGCATATCCTGTTACTGTTCGCGCCACAATGTTCGCGCGCGCGCAAATAGTCACCATCTCTACCACGCCTAGCAACTCAAATTACCCAATCATGTATTGACACCTAAGCCTTAATGCACTTCCCCTTTCCCTGCTTATAAAAGAGCT
>JAQZBX010090735.1:0-12474 GCA_029593785.1 Cabassous unicinctus
CAAGATATGACTATAAATAGTAGAGAGCAGGGCAGGAAAACCCCGAAGAAAGACTCAAGAAATGAGTTGCTTAAAAATATGAAATATCAGATGAATTCAAAATGCTAATTTCTGGTCCTCATTATTTTGAGCCATACTACTTGTGACATTTCTACAATGTTCCCTTCACTGAGAGGTATTTGTCTTGGGGTAGGCCTGTCAGGATTTACACTCTTTGGAGTGTGCTGTGCTTTCTGGACATGTACATCCATGTCCCTCAAAAGAGTTGGGAAATTTTCAGCCATTATTTCCTCCAACAGTCCTTCTGCTCCTTATACCTTATCTTCTCCCTTTGGGATGCCTCTAATGTTTGTGTGTTTCATGTTTTCATTCAATTCTCTGAGGCCCTGATGAATTTTTTCTATCTTTTAAACTCTCTGTTATATCTGTGTGCTTTTAGACATACTATCTTTGAACTCACTCATTCTTTCCTCTGCCTGTTCATAGATGTGGTTATGTGCTTCTAGCATATTTTTAATTCCTTTCATTGTACCATTCATACAATCAGCTCTGTTATATTTTTATGTAGGTTTGCAATTTCTTCTGTATGTTCCCCCAGTGTCTTCTTATTTTTAATATATTTATTTTTAAAGAAGCTTTAGATTGCATACATGTTACATAAAAATTTAGGGGATTCCCATATACCTCACCTCCTCCTTCTCCTACATTTTCCCAATTAACAACATCTTTCATTAGTGTGGTACATTTTTTACAATTCATGAACTCATACTTAAGTATTGGTACTACCCACAGTCTACAATTGACACCACACAATTTTATAGGTATTGACAAATAGATAGTGGTCTGTATCCACCATTGCAATGTTACGCAAAACAATGCCAATGTCCTCAAAATGCCCAATGATACACTTATTCTTTCCTCACCCTAGCCTCAGAATCTCTGGTGACCACTTTCTTAATATCAATGTTACAGTTTCTTCCATTGCTATTATAATAAGTCTACATTATACCATAGCTGCATTTCCCCTTATGTTTGTTCATTCTTCAATCTTGAGGATTCCAAAATCTGCTTCCCATCTGCTTCTGATTGTGAGGGGGCTTAGATCTCAGGAGGCAGATGGATGGAAGTGTCTTGCTTGATATTGTAGATACACTCTGTTTATTTTGATGGGCATTGGACACCATCATCCTTTTGTTACTTGTGTTGGGTGAATCCAAGGAACTAAAGGGTATGTCTTGGCTGCAACTCTGTTGAGATTCAAGGCTCAACTGGCATATGAACAGCTGGAATATTTAAGTCTCTGGGACAGATATTTAATGGGTATAATGTTAATTATAGGTTCAGATAAAATAGGCATAAGAACCATGTTCAGGAAAATTATAAATGAGTCCAACTCTAATACATTGGGGATAGGTTATCATATATTCAAACATAAGGCCCAATGACAGGGTGCCAAATTCATCCACTAGTGTCTTGTTAATATCCTTTATCTTTTCCTTTGGTTCATTACGTTGATTCATGATATTTTTCTATACATCTTTGATTACTTTTTTCCATGTTATGCATTTCCACTTCTCATTTAATTTGTTCATTAGACTGGGCCATGCCTTCTTGTTTCTTAGTATGTCATTAATTTTTCTGGTGTCTAGACATCTTTTTATCTTGATGGGCTTCTTAAGATAGTTAGCTTTTCTTTCATCTCTAGGGTTTTGTTTGTTTTGTGTTAAGTTTCCTTTTTGGCACTTGGTTCCATTTATTCTATATCCTTGTAATTGTACATGTTCCCCCAAATAAATATTGAGATGATTGAAAAGGAAGGAAAGGAGAAAACAAATTTTAAAAAGAAAAGGATGGAAAAGGAACCCTAAAAAAACAAGGAAGAAAAGAAAAATAAACAAGTAATATGAGTAAAAAATCATAAATAGTTAAAAAGGATTAAGAATTAAAAATGTAGAGTAAAAAAGAAACAGAAAAAAAAAATAGAATAAAACACCAGAAATATGAGCTGAAAGAAAATGAGGACCAATGAAGAGAAGGTGGAAAACTAGAAAAACAACAGAAGGGAGAAAAATGAAAAAACCAATAAATAAATAAATAAATAAATAAATAAATAAATAAATAAATAAATAAATAAAAAAAATAAACTAAGGAGAAAAGAGAGAATAAAAAAGGAAACAAAGCAACTACAACAAGGAAAAAACAGGCTTCCTTCCCAGGCTACTAGCAAATGTCTCAGGCTGCCAGTCCTCACCAATCAACTTTCAGCTTGCCTTTCCCAGGTAAGGTACCGGGTTGTATAGAAAAGAATAAGGAATACAATAATAAATAATAACAAATCAAATAGCCTAAAAAATCTAAGTCTAACTTCCCATCCCAAGGATGCTTGTCCTTCTACTCCTGCTTCCTGCAGGTCCTGGAGTGCCTCTCCTTACCCCTGTTATCACTCAGGTCGGTTAGATTATTTTTTATCTGAGGTACCTGGTATTGAACCTGGGACTACATATATGTTAATCAGAGTTTAACTCCAGAGCTGCACCAGCTCCACATGTTAAGTTAGGCTTCTGAAGACTTCTGAAGTCTTGTGGGTTACCTCTGCCTGCCTTCTTTTTCCTCAGGCCATTTGGGCTTCTGATGTTATGCCAGTTGCCTCTCAAGACCTCCCACTCTGCCAGGCTGTTAGGTGACTGTCAATTCACCCCCTCATTGACCCAGTTTCTCTCTCTCCCTGGAAATGTGGGTGTGGCCATCTTACTGATCAGTTCCCCACACCCCTCTCCCTGGAGCTGCTATTGCACTGGCTGTCATCCTTTTTTGTCTGTAACCATATCTCCACTCCCCCTACATCTTTCTCCCCCTGAGTTGGCTGAGTGCCAGTCCCCACATATATTTGCCCCATAGTTCCCCCACCTCAAGAGCTTGCTCGGTACTTGGATGCTCAACTGGTTGCCCAAGTGTGGGGGACATAACTCAATGTAGGAGATGGCTCATTGCTTGTCTTTCAGCCAATTCACTTCCCTGGGTTCCCTCTCCCTCTGAGCCAGCTTGAGTGCCCTATCTCCTATGATTTCCTTTTTCCCCTGGACAACTGGTTTCCCACTCTCTAGCTATGAACTCTATTTGCCCACATGGTCCTGTGGCTTCCCTTCTCCCGATAAGCCTGCCTAACTTCCTGCTGTTTATGGAATAGGATTTCAGCCCGCTGTTCCCTACTCTGACATCTTGGAGCTTTCATTTAATTTTTAAGCTAGTCTATTCTACCTTTGCAGAAACATGACTCAAAAAATGTAAGTTATCTGCTCAAAATTATAAACCCAGAAGAAGATGAAACTTTGATTGAAACTCTGTCAAGATGTTTCCCTTTCTTAGCTCTGGAACACTGTTAACAAATTTTTGTGATTTGGAACCCCTGAGGTTTTTGGCAATGTATGGGAACATTTATGAACGTCTACTGGCATCTCGTGGATAAAGACTAGGATGCTGGTAAACATCCTACTATACACAGGGCTATCTCCACCACAAACAATTATCTAGTCCAAAATTTTAAAAGAGAGACCCTGTTCTAGACCAGCACTTTACTGGCTGATGCACTGGAGAATTAACCTGGCTCTTGTTCAATGCAGATTCTGTTTCTAGAGGTCTGTGTCACTCACAAGCACCCAAGTAATGGTACTGCACATCCTGGTCAGTGGCTGAACTGGTGATGGGCATTGCTGTCAGACAGGTTGGGTAGATATTTTAGGTATTCTCCAGCAAAAGTCTTCCTGCCAATATAACACCATATTCTAGGTGATTAATTATTGGACTTGGGATTTCAGCATCTGCCTGTACTCATTTACACAGCCACTTGGTTTCTTCCCTCTTTACAGGAAATGAACTCTTTAGGACTTTGCTTCCTTGTCTAAGATATGAGTGAAATGCCATCTCATTATGGTGTTGATATGAAAATTAAGGGATGGAATAATTTCTTTTTTAATCTGATTTTTGTATTTTTTATTAGAGAAGTTGTATGCTTACAAAACAATCATACATAATGGACAGATTCCCATATATCACTCTCCCACTAACACCTTGCTTTGCTCTGGAACATATGTTGCATATTATGAAAGAACATCATCAGACTATTGAAACTATGGTCCATAGCATACACTTAGAATATTTTTCCATACACCCCCTATTATTAACACCATGTATTAGTATTGTACTTTTATTATAGTTCATAAGAGAATGCTCTCCTATTTGTACTGATAACCACAGTCCATAAGGATGGACTACCTCTAAAACTTATTGAAAACTGCCTGGCTAAGAGAAGATGTTCATTGAAAACAACTACTGTGACTATATCCCAGTTCAGCATTTACTAAGCAACTTGTGTCCTCTGAAAGTTCTCCTAGACAGGAAGTGAGTCTGGTCATGCCTTACTCCTAGGAGACAGCAGGGTGTGGTCTTGGACAGGCCTTCATTTGGAGCACAATGCCCAAGAGATCAATTGTTGTTGGGTGAATATTGCCCACAGAAAGCTATCAGGTCCCAATCCTTGGGTAGTAAAAGTGCTGCCTTGTCTGGAGAAATGGCCATTGCACATGTGATTTATTTATGGATCTTGGCTTGGATTATCAGGAAAGGACTTCAGGCAATTCACAAGTGCCTTTACAAGAGTGAGTCAGAGGGAGTCCACACACAGAAGAGCAAGAGGCAATGTCAATGGAGATGGAGACTGGAAAGTTGCAGCCAAAATCACAGAATGCCAGAAGCCACAAGAAATCAGAGGAGGAAAGGAAGAGCTCTGAAGGATCCCAGCCTTGTTAATTCCTAGATTTTAGCCCAGTGAAACTGATTTCAGACCTTTGGCCTCTAAGTATATAGGAGAATATATTTTTATTATTTTTCAGCCACCAAGTTTGTAGTAAATAGTTATAGAAGCCAGAGAGAACCAATACCACCTTTATTTACATTTTTATATTAATGGACATAGTCTCTGACCTCTTCACTCCAAGTAGACATGTAAGAATTTTAAGATTTTTCCAACATGTTTGTATATGATCCACTCTGGTAATATCCATAAGGCTGCAGTTTCTCAGTCACTCAAATTATTCCTCTGTTTCTCATCCTCCAGCTTATATATAGTTCATAAATATTTGTTAATAACTCAGATATGAAAAGCTTGATTATCTTATTCTCCCTAGGGCAGATCATTTTATTAGTCACTATTATTTATGTATATCATTATTTTCACGGACTTTGATGTGGCAATATGATATGCTTTTTCTTATAGAATATGAGCAGATATGATAAAAAGACTTTGCACATTTTCACCAATTCTCCTGTTCTTCCTTTCTGTCATAAGCTTGGTCATATCTCCCCCAAGGGTGTTCACTGATCCTGGGCCTGGAACAAAACAGCAGCTTGGTCTGAACTACAGCCACCTTACAGCCTACATGTATTGTGAGTGAGCAATAAAATGTCATTATTTAAAGTCCCTTGATTTTGGGGAGTTTCTGTTACCACAACAAAACTCGAATACATTACATTCATGGGATGTTTAAATCAATTTAGAATAATCAGCAGCTAGATTTCAGAATAAAGGATACTTATAACTCTATCCTCCAATGATTTGTATATTGGAATTTAAAAGTCTCCAAAATAAAGTTTGAACCTTAAGATTTGGAGAATATATTCAAAGGTGACTATGGCTGTTTCCTTCTCTTCTCCACATACTGATTACAAATCTGTATGAAAGATAACAAGAATGATAATCATATAATTACAAATACAAATTGTCTTCTGAACTCATACACTTCTTGCTATACAAAATTCAAGAACCAACCAGATTTGGATAGCATGGAGTTACTTATATTTTTCTCTCTACATTATATTAATTTCCTTGACCTATGCATATTATCTTTCTCTCATTCTCTCAGTATCTCTCTCATTTCACATCTAAATATCTCTACCTTTCTATCTCCCTCCTTCCTTCCTACCCTCTCTCTCCTTATCTCTCTTTCTCTCCTTGTCTCTGTCTTCCACTCTCTTTGACTCTCTCTTTCTCTCTGTTTCTCTATCTCTGTCTTCTGAAATCATTATAAGATCATTTAAATAGTAAGAATGTAGAAAACTAGAAAGCACATCAGTCCCACTGTAATATGAAAAGGCCAAGTAATCTACAAAATCAGGCTATTTAATGAATCTGTCAGAAACCTGAGGTCACAGATTAAACAAATATCCTGAAATCTAAAGAAATTCGGTGTTTCCCAAAAAGGATGAATGGTCCATTCCCAAGGGCTATTTGGAAGACAACCATCCTTGAATTTGATGAGGTTGATGAGCACATTTGTGTGGATTTCTCTATTGGTGTGTGACGAGCACATGCGTGTGGGAAGCACACGTGGTGAGTGACAATATATGAACAAATTCAGAGCTTGGTTCACAAAGGAAAAACGAAAAATAGATTTTGTTTAGCAGAAAAATTTTCTCTTATGCTCATATGGATGCTTAGACTATCATTTCTAATTAATGAAAAGAATTTAAGGAGTTTAATCAGAAGAATATCACAATTACATTCATGACTATGATCCAGGGCTAATAAATTATTGATTATGTGATTTTGTGCATTGCATGATACTACAAAAAATGTAACTAACATATCTTGTTCATATAGTATTTTAAATTATTAAGATTTAACTAGCAACAAGAAAGACACTGCATGATATCGGGTGCATAAAATCAATCCTCAAATGAGGTGGGGCTCATTTACATTTTTTATCAATATATCTAGTTCTAGCACCATTCATTCATCAAAAGATTTTCTTTCCTCCTTGAACTGTGTTAGTCTCTGATGAAAATCTGTTAAACATGTATGTCTGGGTCTATTCCTGGACTGTCTTGCTCTATTGATCTGTATGTCTATCTTTAAACTATTAATGCAAAGTCTTGATTATTGTAGTTTTGTAAAATGTCTTGATATTAGGTTGTGTGAGAACTCTAATTTTGTTCCTATTTGAAAGAGTGAACTTATTCTCTACCCCTTGCATTTCCCTATATATATTAGAAAAGACTTGTTAATGTCTACCAAAATAAAAGTATGCATCAATTTATATGAATTTCACTACAACTATATATCAATTCATGGTGAATTGACATATATACTATAGGGAATCTTCCAGTTCATTAACATGAATTCAGATGAGGATCCTATGATTTCTGACCCACCATTATGAAAGATGAACTTTCACATTTTCTTGAGATTGGGTGGGCCTGTGAATGTGATGGATTTCACTTTGTGATTGCATTGCATTTTATGACATTAGGCAGGAATTTTTCCATTGAAATTAGGACTCATATACATTCCCTTTGAATGAAAGAAAGTGCAACCAGATTAAAAGAAAAATGCAACCAGACTGGATCCAATCTAAATTAGTAAGCCCTTAAAAGAGACTGGATCCTTCCTAAAGGGAGAGATTCAACTCCTGGGAGAGATTCTGCTACTAGCCTTGAACCTGAAATGAAGTGAGAGGGACATATGGATAAGATTTGAGAGCATATCCAGGAACTGAAGGTGAGTCTCAGCCTACAGTCAGAAAGATCATGGGAACTCAGTCATACAACCACAAGGAACTGAATTCTGCCAATAATCTGGGTGAGCCTGGAAGAAAATCTAGAGATCCAAATGATAACATAGGCTGTGTGTCCCTGGGCCTGTTTGTGATGGGAAAACTCACATGGGAAGTCTGTCTCTGGGTGAACCCTACTACCAAAATTAGTCCTCCAGGTAAAAGCAGCTAGAGAAAATTTCAAGAGTATTAAAAATAGAGACAGAACTCAAAGTAGCAATTCTGAAAATACATTCTGTGTGTTCTAGGAATAAGCAAATATATAAATACATGGTGAATAATTGAAAATTAAAATAAATTGTACATTCCTGGTGGAGCAAAAAGGTTAAGCAAGTTTTCTGCTGGTGATAAATTAAGTGCACAAATAAAGCTATCTCAAAAATTATGTCATAAATTCAGAGCAAGGATAAGATGAAAAGCTGTAAAAATCTGATTAACCACGAGCTATTATAAAAGTTAATATACCTTGAGCCAAATATCAAAAAGGAGCTATGACACAAAGCCAATCAACAAGAAAACCCTAGACAAGAGAGAAAAATGAATCCCCAAATAGACACATCAAGAAAATCAGATGCAAACACATCAACAGAAAATGACAAAACATGCTAAGAAACAGGAAGATATGGACCATTAAAAGGAACAAAATAAACCTCCATACAAGATACAGAATTCAGAACATCTAATCAAAGATGTTCAAAAAATCTCTTTAACAAATTCATTAATTAAAAAGTTTAAGGAATTAAGAAGACACTGGAGTGGATTTGGAGGAATGGGAACATGCATCCACTGCTGGTGGGAATGTAGAATGGTGCAGTCATTGTGGAGGATGCTTTGGCACTTCCTCAGGAAGCTAATTATAGAATTTTCATGTGATCCAGCAATTGCAATACTAGGTATACACTCAGAAGAATTGAAAGCAAGGACACAAACAGATATATGAACACCCATGTTCATAGCGGCATTATTCACTATTGCCAAAAGTTGGAAGCAACCAAAGTGTCCAGCAACAGATGAATGGATAGGCAATATGTAGTATATACATAAAATGGAATATTACAGGTGGACTATATGGATGAATCTCAAAAACTTTATGTTGAATGAAGTAAGCCACTCACTAAAGGACAAGCATTGCATGAATACACTGTTATGACCTAAGCAAATTGAGAAGACTTACAGAGGTTGAGTCTGGAAGATCGATTACGAGGAGATAGAAAGGGAGTAGAAAGTGGTGAGTTGATGCTCAATCTGGGCAGAACCTATGATAAGGTGGAAGGGAGAGTTGGTGCAGGGATGTAAGTGGAGTTGATATCACTGTAATGTGAGGGTGAGAAGGTGTGGGGCATTGGTTGGGCTATAGAAGGAATTGGGGGAGGGATGGAAGAAAGAACAGGCGAACTCTGGGCAGGTGGAGCTGTGTGGCTGAAAATACAACTGTGGCCATTGTTTGCCCTGCATAACTTTGAAGTAATGGATACAGGCCATTGTATATTTTCTCATATCTTATGAAATTGTACAGGACAAATTGTAAACTATAAGGCAACTGTAGTCCATGATTAGTAGCAATGCTTCAATATGGGTTCATCAATTGTAACAAATGTATCACACTAATGAAGGATGTTGTTAATGTGAGAAAGAGTGGGAAGGGTAGGGAGTGGGACATATGGGAATCCCTTACAATTTTATGTAACATTTATGTAACCTAAAGTTTCTTTAAAAATAAAAAAAATTATAAAAAATGATTAAAATTATGAAATAGAAAAAATAATATTGTGGGAAAATTCTTTTGGCAGATATGGCAGGGGAGCAAAATTGGTGCAGGGTGTCAGTGACGAGGGGATGTGTGGGGAAAGGTGAACCTGGAACATGGTTCTTTGGAATATGAATGATTTCATGTTGTCAGAGGGTGTTATCTCAGTGTTTGGAGAAACACACAACAAAAAAAAATATTAAGCTTCCATCTTGGTGAGTACTGCTATGTTCTCAAATAGAGGGGCAAGAATCTCTCGAGTTCATAGGCTGGGCCTAATAAAAGAAAACAGACCAATATAAAAAGCCCTCAATATTTATGCATGAATCTATGAACCTTATTCTTGTAAAATTAATATGTAGCCAAATAATAACTATTGCCTAAGAATTACTTCCTGAAAACATCTGTTTCTCAATTTTGACCTCTCTGTAAGCCAAACACAGCAAATAAATGCACCACATTCCCTCCAGTCTGAGGCATGACTCATGGGGATGAGTCTTCCTGTCACTGAAGAATTAATACCAAGCACCAACCAGTGATGCTGTTGGAAAAAGAGCTTGATGAAAAAGCAGGAAATATTAAATACAAAAGACTTTAAGGCTAAGAGATTTCAAAATGAGTCAGGATGTCAATCCTGAGGTTATACTTCTACATGTCTCAGGCAGATCTCACTAACTGTCATTGTAAACAAAGTCTGAAATAAGGGTGCTCCTGGTACTCGAGAGCCATCCAGACACTATGGGCAAGGTACACAAACCCTTGAAACCAGCACTCCTTCGGTGGGCCTTACCTTGGAATGTATGACTACCTATTTCTATAATAACAGATTTTGACTCATTTATAAATTACATTACATATGATTCCTCTACCCCTCCCACTTGAGCTTAAAATTAGCACTATACCCATTACATATATGACTCAGAGACTTAAATCTTCATTCTGTTCATATGCCGATTGAGCCTTGAATCTCAGAAGAGTTGTAGCCAACACCTACTCACCCAGGACAACTAACAAAATGATGGCAGACAACCCCTATTCCAAAAAACAGAGTATCTACAACTGCAAGCAAAGCAGTACATTCCATCTGCCCCATAAGATATAAAACCATTCTCAATCTGAGACAGAACTGGCATTACCATCCCAAAATTCTAAAAGTTGAGAAATGAACAAATATGGGGGGACTGCAACTACTGATAAATTAAATTTATTAATATTGTAGTCATGGAAGAACATGTAACACTGATCTAAAGAAAGCGGTTACCAGAGATTCTGAGGATAGGGGGATGATGGAGTTTCAATTAAAGGCCATGACTACTGACAGAAAGCAGGTCACCTTGGAGTGTAGGAGACAGGCTGGAATGTAGGAGATAGGTGCCTCCAGTCTCATGACACTGAGATAAGATCTGATAGGAGCCTAGGCTCAAGACTCTGAGATAAGATCTGATAGGGAGAGAGGCGGCAAGATGGCGTTGGCTTAGGAGGGCAACTGCGGACAGCTCCCAGAACAAGGCAGATAGTGGATGGGGTGCAGCACAGGGGTCTGTGCTGTGGGCATGTGGAGTAAGAAGCTTGGGACATCTATCTGGACAGATCAACGGTGTGGACTGAACCATAGAGATTTGTGAGTTTTAAACCTCCCTGTGGTGGTTAACACAGTCAGCTGACTCACACCCTTACAGGGGAAAAAAAAAAAAAGCCAGTTGGAAGCGCGACTCCTGTCTGTCCAGTAATTGGGTGACCCGACCTGGTGGGAGGGGGTGTTTTCTGAGGGGGGAACTCTGGTAAGAGAGCTTTATTGTCTGGGGATTTGGCTTCCTGAAGCCCCTGCAACTTAGATGAACAAAACAGCTGCAGTGAATCGGCACCCGGAGGAGGGGAGGGGTTAATCTTCTGAGGGAGTTGATTAGACTAGCAGCCCAAGGATAAGCCCCGGCCCGCAGAGCTGGGAAGAGGGGCAATCTCCAAGAGAGGGAGAGTTCTGACAGAAAGCAGAGAGGGGATATTTTAGCTGTCGATCTGGCTGCCAGGACACCCTCATAATTTAGGGGAGCAGATAAGCCAGCTTGAAGCAGTGCCAGGCTAAGGGGAGAGGCAAATCTGCAGAGTAAACCTCATTTACCTGCAGCACGATAACGCACTGGCTCTGATCCAGAAGGGTGGAGTCTGCCGTTTTTAGCGTTCTACACTGACAAACATCAGACTTTTGCATCCGTGGGGAATCCAGAAATTGGAAAGTGCTTGATTAGTTTCCACGAGCCCAGTTAGGGCCCCATCCATGAGGGGGGTGGTCTAGAGAAGGACTTATTTATGGTCCTGTATTACGCCAAAAAAATAAATAAATAAATAAATAAAATGGTCCCTTTAATAAACGAAAAATAAATTTTTTTTAATTTAGTTTAATAGCCAAAGGCTTCTTCAGGACCTGCATATAAAAACCCTGCGGGGAAATTGTTGGAAAAACACAAACAGGCTGAGAGTATCCATGGGACCCCAGGTAATATTGTTCCCCCTTAGCTTTGTTTAACTGCTTGCCAGTGTGGTTGCTTGCTTTTTCTCTGTTTATTTGTTGCCTCTTGCTTTTCTTTCCTCTTTCCTCCCCACTTTCTTCTTTCATTTTTTTAAAATTAGGTGCTCCTAGCTTCTCTCTTCTTTGCTGTGCTTCTTCTTCAGTAATTTCCCATTTTCTCTATATATTGATTTTGTATTCCAAACTATCTATTATCCCTCCCTCATCTTTTTGCCCTCTGCTTTCTGTTGAGGCTATTAAATATCACATTTTTTCCATACGCCCACAACTCAAGGGTGTCAATTCTATTCCCTCTATTTTGTTTTTTTCTTTCTTTATTAATATTATATATATATTCCTTTATTTGGTTTCCCAGTCCATTGTAGGTACTCCACTTTCTTTCCTATTACTCTGCACTGCCTACTTGAGTTAAATATTCACTTCATTAAGTCTTATTTGGCCCCTCTTCTAACTTTTATCAATATTACTATTATCCTTCTTCCTTTCTCACATCTTTCAATTCCTCCAGACCTAATCTTTTGCCTTCAAGGGAACATAGAAAGAAGCAAGGAAATAAAATAAGAAGAAAAAGTATCAAAGAGAAAACTTTACAC
>JAQZBX010090736.1:0-12474 GCA_029593785.1 Cabassous unicinctus
CCTGACTACTGCAGTGGCCTGTGCAGCATGTGCTGGGATCACAAACCAGGGCAGCAGTGAAGGGCGAACCAAAGAAGAAACACCTCTGACTCAGCCAAAGTCAGAAAAGTGGAAATCACAGCCAGTGTATTTGGAAATCTGTTTATTCTTGAGTTGGGAGTGTCAGTGTGAGGAGCATATTAAGGGTGTTGGGACTTATGATCTCCCTTTTCTCTGATTGCCCTGAAGAGGAGGATAGTTGGAAGTGGAAAGGAGCAGTAAAGAATGTGGAATCTTTGCTGTGTGGAATGGAAGAAGGCCTAAGAGCTGGGAGTATAGTCTTCAGACTGGTTTACATAGGTTTGTGATTTTCCTCCAGCAAGGCAGCCACCACACCGTTGGGTAGAGGAAACAGGTGGATAGGTTGCTTGGGACTTTTCCGGGAGAGAGAGATACAAAGAGTACTAAAGAACTGGTAGTGTGGGCAAGTGATGCAGGTGATAAAAGGACAAAGTCAGCAGACGTTGACACAGACCCAGAAAGAGAGCTTCAGATACAGAAAGACCTCAGTGTAGTGGGAAGGAGGAAGGAAGGAGGTGGTAGTGGGAGTGAGATGGTGGGAGAGCTGGAAGGAGGAGGTCAAGGGTCAGAGTTGGAGAGTGGGACTAGTTGTTTAAGAAACTTTCTTTGCACTGCAGCTGCCATCTTGTCTTTGTTTCTTGTGTCTGAGTAATGAATCTATACTTTTATTAAAGGGGATATGATTGGCAAGTAGGTTGCACTTCCAGTCCTCTAATGAAACATTTCCTTCTAATTGTTGCATATAGCTTTCTCAGCTTTTTGTCTACTTGAAGCATATTTCTTCTCTTGTCCTTTGAGCAGTCAAAATGGATGTGTTGGATGCATTGGCTGTGTTGATGGGCTTCTGTTGGAAGTCTGTTGTCATTCTTAAATGTAACTCCACAGCCAAAATTGATGGAGAGTTGAGTTACAAGCTTTTAGGACTAATTGCAGAGTCTAAACTGAAACATTTCCTGAAGCTGCCTTTAAATAATAATAATAATAATGCCTTGTATAGGTATAGTGCTTTACAATTTACAAAGCACTTTCACACACATCATCTCATTTAATCCTCACAATAAACAATGCGTTTTGAATGCTTAGATGTTTCCTAAGTGAGAAATCATGTCACACATCCTGATTTAATCATGGTAGTGAGTCACCTAAAGTTCTTGATACAATAATCATTTATTGAGCACCTTCTCTGCACATAGCACTTTACTAAGGGACACCAAGGGGTAAACTTCCAGTAAATAAATACTCACCAACTATTACCTATCCAGTAAGTGTGATCCTGCTTCTTAACTCACTTCCTTTCCTCATTGCAGTCACTATTTTGGAGGCTGCTGGCTAAGCCATAAATTTACATAAATACTGCCAGGAATTCATTGTATCAGAGTTTAAGTTGTTAAAACTGAGGATTTTGATACTTACATAAGCTCAGTAATTCTTTAGAAAGTCTAGGAGTCTATTGACTTTAACTTGTGCTTTCTTGAAGATTATGTTTGTTGAATCTCAACAGAAAGATTTCAAGCACTCAGTAAATCCAAATGTACCTAGCCATTGAGTTTAGTGTCCTGATTTTTTGGGTGATTGGGATATGAGTCCAAGAGTACAACTTGGCCCTTTGCCTCAGGGGGCTTATTCCCCAGGGGAAGAGAAGACGAGATGTGCTGGGTGTCAGGAAAGCAAAGGACTAAACAGGAGGCTCCTCTCTAGGTGGGATGGGGAGTGAGTATAGTGCCAGAGCCAGGTCCAGCCCCAGCCCCAAGATTTAGGGCCCTGCTTGAGATTCTCCAAAAATTAGGAGACCCCAAAAATAACAGGAACCCCTGCCTTCAGCACACCCTGGGCAGCGTGGTTCCAACAGAGTGAATGGTGTAACCTACAAACCATCATTCCTTCCCCTTAGGGCTGGGTGAGGCCCTGAAGTTGGTTATAGAGCCTTTTCAGTTCTTGAAAAACAGAAGTGGTCAACAATGGGTGCCTGTGACAAGGAGTCAGGTCACCTCGGGTGCAGCCATCACTTCTCCAGCAGTCTCCCCACTACTTAGTTAGGATCTTAATTTTATTAATTCTAGCACTACATTAGCTCTTAATCAGCTGTTTATGTAGGTATGTGGTTTGGAAAGGGGAGGGGGAGACTGATCCAAATGGCCTAATATTATTTTTTACTAGTACACACATTTCCTGGACACACAGCTTTTTTTAGGAACTTTCCCCTTGATAACATCTTTTTAAAAACAGCAGTCTCTATATTTTACAGGGGAGAGTGATGGGTGAGTTATCAAAATATCTCTTGGTTCTTTTGATGTGATCTTAGACTATTAAAAGCCAAAGAATTCTTCCTTTATGTTGGGCAGATGTGCCTAATGCTTTATTTTGACACAGCATATATAGCCAGTGTCTTAGCATCCCATAACTACTCCAAAGGGGAACACAATTAGAATATCATGTAGAGCTGGAAGTTTGAGTGTTAAGTCTAAGTGATGTTTCCAAATGGGGCTGGAAACGTGCTTTAAATAACTGTATTCTGATCATTTAGGTCTCTCTTTATAGGGCATCTTTTATGACCAAGACAGTCCAGTACCAAAATGAACTACATAAATTCCTAATCTGGGATACAGCTGGACAAGAACGAGTAAGTCACTCTTTAATTTACTATGTGTTTTACTGAGGTCCATATTAAAGCTCCAAACTGTCAATGTCCCTGTCATTTTCATGTTTCTCTCTTCTACTCTATGCACGGGAGACACATTTATTTCCATTTGCATAGGCCATCCTTTTTCCTTTCAGGTAGAGCAACAAAGTCCACTCATGGAGAAAGTAGTAATGGACACTGAGGGCATTTTTATACTTTTTAGTGTCTTAAAGTAAATGCTGACTAACAGGCCTGATAAAATCCTGCTCAGAGCATTGTGTGTAATTTGGGGCTCCTTCCTCTAGCAAAGATATAAAAGAATTAGTGGTAGAAAGGGAGAGTTAAGCACATCTCATTTACAGTCGCCTTTTAAAAGCTAAAGAGGGAACCTTACAGCATATAAAGTTTGAGATTTAAGTGAAATGGATGCGCTAACACAGTGCCTTGTAATAGGTACTTAAGAAATGCCAGAGGATAAAAGTTGTCCAAGATGGTAATCTACTTGAGGAAGAGCCTGAACCTGAATCGGTTAAGGCCACAGCAGCACAGTGCAGAAGGGGATTTGGTGAAGCCCCCAGAGAGAAAAGTTACAGGAGGGCAGAGATGGGTCCAAGCATGTGTCTGCTGCCTCGTTTCCCATCTGGTCACTGAGTCCCATTTCCCTGCCGAGGGGCATTTGGCAGCCACACCATTATTCAGCTGCCGTTTAATTTTGTTTTCAAGCAGTACTATTAAAATGGAACATCTGATAGATGCACAGTGTGCTAGCTTCAGTTCTTAAAAGTATCCCAGAAGTAATCAGGAAAAATAGTCTGTCATCAGGATCTTAGCTAAGACAACATGGATACTGTGTATGGTATAAAATCTGACAAGAATCATCACAGACAAATGGGGGAAAACAGAATAAGCCATTACTGTTGTCCTAGACAGACATGTTACATTTTTACAGATTTAGTGTCTTAGGTTTGCTCTGTTTGGTTTCTTCTGTTTTTTTAATGCTTGATGTCATGCCCCAGGTCCAGTTATTCATTGGAGATACCTCTACTCAGTTCTCCTTTCCCCGCTCCTCCTTCTTGATTGTGTTGTGCATCAAGAAGGGAGCACTCTGGCCAGCCAGACCTTTGTTCACCATCACTCTTCCATCCTGCAAAAGTGTTGCCCTGCATGACGTGCTCAGCCTTCTCTCCCCAGTGTCTTCCTGGTCCAGCTGCTGAGTTCCAGCCTCTCTGGCTTCCACTCATTTTTTTACACTCCACAGTCCTTGCCCTTCACACGTATTGTTTCGCCTCACTGGAGCTCTCTCTTCCCTCCACTCATAGCGTGGCCAGCTGACTCCTTACCAGCCCTATAGTCTCAGGTTAAATGTCACACCCTCATCCTAAGAATATCCTGTGAACAACTGTATGCCAACAAATTAGGTAGCCTAGAGGAAATGCACAAATCCCTAGAAGTACACAAACTACCTACACTGACTCTAAAAGAAATATAAGATCTTAACAGACCAATAACAAGTAAAGAAAATCCCAGGACCAGATAGCTTCACTGGTGAATTTTACCAAACATTCAAAGAAGAATTAACACCAGTCCGGCTCAAACTCTTCCAAAAATTTGGAAGACGGGGGAACACTTCCCTACGCATTCTATGAGGCCAGCATCACCCTAATACCAAAGCCAGATAAAGCTATCACAAGAAAAGAAAATGAAGACTAATATCCTTCAAGAATAGAGGTGAAAAAATCCTCAACAAAATACTAGCAAACCGATCCAATAACACATTAAAAGAATTATACACCATGATCAAGTGGGATTTATCCCAACTATGCAAGGGTAGTTCAGCACAAGAAAATGTAATACACCACATTAATAGAAAAAAGGGGAAAAAATACATGACCATTTCAGTTGACACAGAAAAGGCATTTAACAAAATTAGACACCCCCTTCCTGATAAAAACACTCAGAAAACTAGGAATAGAAATAAATATCCTTAATATAATAAAGGGCATATATGAAAAACCACAGATAACATCATACTCAATGGAGAAAAACTGTGAACACTTTCCTGCTGAGGTCAGGAATAAGACAAGGATACCTACTGTCACCACTATTATTCAGCATTGTAATGAAAGTTCCAGCCAGTTAGGCAAGCAAAAGAAATAAAAGGCATCCAAATTGGAAAAGAAGAAGTAAAACTCTCTGTTTTCTGTACACAGAAAATCCTGAAAAATCCACACACAAAAAAAACTAGAGCTAATAAACAAATTCAGTTAGAAGTGACAGGGTACAAGATGAACACGCAAAAAATCAGTGTTGTTTCTATACACTAGTAATGAACAATCTGAAGAGGATATCAAGGGAAAATTCCATTTACAATACCAACTAAAAGAATCAAATACTTAGGAATAAATTTGACCAAAGATCAAGGACTTGAAAATGAAAAACTACAAAACATTGCTAAAAGAAGTTAAAGAAGATCTAAATAAATGGAAGGGCATTTCCATATGCATGGAGTGGAAGACTTAAGTATTGTTAAGATGTCAATTCTACCTAAAACAATATACGATTCAATGTGGTTCCTATCAAAATTCCAACAGACTTCTTTGCAGAAATGGAAAAAACCAATCATCAAATTCGTGTAAAAGGGTAAGCAACCCTGAATAGCCAAAACCATCTTGAAAAGAAGAACAAAGATGGTGACAGTAATTAGAACAGCATTAGACAGCACAAGGACAGACATACAGACCAATGGAATTGAGCTGAGAGTTCAGAAATAAACTGTCACACCTTTGGCCAACTAATCTTTGACAAAGGTGCCAAGTCCACTCAGTGTGGAAAGAAGAGTCTCTTCAACAAATGGTACTGGGAGAAGTGGGATAACCACATGTAAAAGAATGAAGGTGGACCCCTTATATCACACCATGTACAAAACTAACTCAAGATGGATCAAAGACCTAAATATAAGAACTAAAACCCTAAAACTCCTAGAAGAAAACATAGGCAAACATCTTCAGGACCTTGTGTCAGGCACTGGTTTCTTAGACTTTACACCAAAAGGAAAAATTGATAAATGGGACTTTATGAGAATTTAAAACTTTTGTGCATCAAAGAACTTTATCAAGAGAGTTAAAAAGACAATCTACAAAACGGGAGAAAATATTTGGGAACTGTTTTTCTGGTAAGGGTTTAATATCCAGAATATATGAAGAACTTTTGCAACTCAACAAAAACACAAACAACCCAGTTAAAAAATGGGACAGAGTCTTGAATAGACATTTCTCCAAAGAAGATATACAAATGGCCAATAAGCACAGGAAAAGATGCACCAGGTCATTGTCCATCAAAACCACAATGATATATCATCTCACACTCACTAGAATGGCTACTATGAAAAAACGGAAAATAACAGGTATTGGAGATGATGTAGAGAAATAGGAATCCTTGTACATTGTTGGTGGGAATGCAAAATGTTGTAGCTACTGTGGAAAACAGTTTGGCAATTCCTCAGAAAGTTAAGTTTAGAATAAGACCCAGCAATCACACTTCTGATTATATACCCAAAAGAATTGAAAGCAGGGACTTGAGCAGACATTTGTGCACTGATGTTCATAGCAGCATTATTCACAATTACCAAAAGATGAAAGCAATCTAAGTGTCCCTCAACTGATGAATAAACAAAATGTGATGTAAACACACAGTGAATATTATTCAGTTGTAAAAAGGAATGAAGTTCTGATGCATGCTACAACATGAATGAACTTTGAAAACATCATGTTGAGTGAAATAAGCCAGACACAAACGGACGAATACTGCCTTATCCCACTTGTATGAAATAAGCAGAATATGCATATTCGTAAGGTCAGAAACTGGAATACAGGTTACCAGAGGCTGAGTAGGGGAGGGAACTGGGGAATTAATGTTTAATTGGTAAGGAGTTTCTGTCTGGGGTGATGGAAAAGTTTTGGTAATAGATGATAATCACAGCTTAGAGTATGTAATTAACACCATTGAATTGTGTATTTGAAAAGAGAGAAAAAAAGGAAAATTTAGGTTGTATATAAGTTCATACACACACATATACACACAAACACCCATAGAACTGTGCAACATGAAAGAGTGAACCCTAATATAAACAGTGGGCTAAAGTTAATAACATAATTATAATAATATTATTTCATGAATTATAACAAAGGTACCACATTAATGCAAAATGTTGATAATAGGGAAAACTGTGTGTTAGGAACTCTGTACTTTCTGCATGATCTTTCTGTAAACCTACAACTGCTCTAATTAAAATATATATATATATATATGTATGCACACATAGGCGTTTAAGGGCATCTCTACAAAAAAAAATAGAAGACATTCTCAATGTTTTCCCTAAACCCTCTGTATTGAAGCAAGGCTCCCAGTTCATTTTCCATCACTGCCCTCAGGACACTCATTGAAAGTTATAATCAGATATTTGTCTCCTTACCTATTTATTGACTACCTCTTCTACCAGATAGTAAACTTCGAAAGCTGGGACCACATCTGTCTTGTTCACTACAGTCTTCCCAGTGCCTAGCAGAGAGCTGATGTTTGCATGTTGGTTGGACACATCAGCAAATGAACTCTTTGGATACTTTCTGTGTACAGGAACAGACTTTGTCCTCATTCATGGTGTCTTAGTCAGCCAAAGGGGTGCCAATGCAAAATACCAGAGATTGGTTGGTCTTTATAAAGAGTATTTATTTGGGGTTGAAGTCCACAGTTACCAGGCCATAAAGCATAAGTTTCTTCCCTCACCAAAGTCCATTGCCACGTGTTGGAGCAAGACAGCTGCCGACGTTTGGCACGGTTCAGGCTTCTTGGGTTTCTCTCTTCCCCGGGGCTGCATTTCTCTCCGGGCTTAGCGCCTCTGGTTCCTCCACAAGGTCAGCTGTAGACTATTAGGCTCTCTAGGCTTTGCTTCTCTCCAGAAGGCCAGCTGTGAACTCTCAGGCAAATGGCTCGTCTCTATCCCAGGGCCTTCTCTCCAATATCAAAACTCCAACATCAAAAACTGCTCCCTCTGTTCTTTCTTTGCCTTGCCTTTTATATTTGATTCCCCCACCCACCAAGGGGTGGGGCTCAACACCTTACTGACGTGGCCCAATCAAAGCCCCAATTATAACTTTATCATGCCTAGATGAACAGATCAGTTTACAAGCATAATCTAATATAGATTTTTGGAATTCATAATTACATCAAACTGCCATATGGCTACACATGGGATTGTCACCTGTTTGACAGACAATCTTGTCTGTCTTCTGTTAGACTAGGAGCTCCTTGGGGACAGGGGCTCTCTCTCTCATGTCTGTGCTCTCTGCCTCTAGCACATGGTATTGATGCCAGTGGATTTTTGTCAACTGATTGCCAGCCCTACTTTGGCACAGGTAAAGACAAATCCTCTACCTATTTTTAACATGTGAGTATTGCATGCCTCAACTTAAAAATTTCTGGTATTTGCACTTTTCTTTATTATTCAGTTCTCTGTAGTTATGAGAACCAAAAGTCGTCGTAAAATGAAGAGCGTTTTTGATGAAATGACCATTTGAACAGCCTCCCTGTTTGCCCCAGCATCTGTTGCTGCATATTATTTCAGTAAATGAGTCTTTCTGATGGTCCAATTACAGTCATTTGCAAAGTGATTTCATTAAATCAATCAAAGTGATTTTGGAGAACTTCTCAAATGTGATGCCATTGACAGTTGGATCTGGTTAATTAAAGTAAGAGAAAAAAGAATGTTCAGGATAATGATATACGAGCTTTGGAAGAGAATGATTTGTGTATCAAAGAGTTAAGAGAGGCCTGGAGAAAACTGTTGGAGTGCTCAAATATTTTTATAAAAATGGCTCTTTTTGTAATAGGACTATGAGTCAAACATGAAAAGAAAGCTATCATATTCTAGCATTTAGTCTTAGAAGAATCACAGCCAAATTATCAGTCAACTTTGATACACTGTTAGTCAAACACCTGGTTACAATTATAAACTGAAGTTTTTTCAAATACCAAGTAAAATGAAACTTGTTTTCATAATTTTAAATTTATTTTCTCGAGAGTGCCTTTGTCAGACTTTTTTGTCCCTATCATTTGCTATCCTAAGTGAATTCATTTTAAGTGACCGTTTTCCATCATCAGTTATCCTTTGCTAACAAGGACTCCTGCAGTCATATTGAGCCATACAGCACCATTCATAAAGAAGCACCAAAAATACATCATAGATGTAGCAAGTACATTTCAAATACTTTCCATATGTGTGTGATAATATAAAAGAAAGCTTTTTAATCAGAGTCTAATAGATTAAAGATTTATATCCCTGCATCTTAATATCGTTACTCCTGGTGACTGTTTCCACAGAGGCCAGAGCACCAGGACATCACGGACTCATTTGTTGTCACAGTAGTTGCATAAAGAATTGTTCTTATTTTTAAATTGAAAACAAGTGTAGTGGCTGAAGGCCTAAGGCCTTCAATTGTGGCCCGCAGGCTAGATCCAACAGTTGTTTTTGTAGATGAAGTATTATTGGAACACAACCACACTTACTTGTTTGCATCTTATCTATGACTACTTTCTCTCTACAATAGCAGAGTTGATTAGTTGCCACAGAGATCATATGACCCACAAAGTCTAAAATATCTGCTACCTGGACCTATATAGAAAACATTTGCTGACCTGTGATCTGGAATCAAATTGGGAACAAGGATGTGCTGACCTCCTTTGAGTCCCTTCATATGCTGGCACCTTCTTTCTTTACACCAGAAGGTCAGGGAAAGAGTTCCAGTGCTTGTAACGGTGGAGTGGATTGTAACTAAAAAGAAACTGTGGACAAAATATTTTAAAAACAACTATTTGAAGGCATGGCTGAGCAAGCAAATGCAGTCAGGGAGTCAGAAAGGACACTACATTGGGTGAGCTCCATCTTCAGGCAGCTTTTCCCCAGTGAGCATTCCCAAGACCATGTGGCACAGGCAGCTAGTACACAAGCCAAAGCCTGTCTTTTTATTTGACAGTGTTTGGGGCTACTAGTGCAGCTAGTAAAGAGGAGGCAAATCCAAGAATGGAGGAAACAACAAGCAGGGGTGTACCAAAATCTGTTTATAAATTCCCCTCAAGTCTTTGGCTGCCCTCTAAATTGTGCATACACAGGAGAGAGATTAAGGAATCAAGCAGAATGCAACAGCTGGCAGGCTGTCAAGAATGCACAGAGATTTCAGCTGCTTGCTCAGTTTGGAGTTTGAATCATGCTGTGTTTGAAGGGATTGGTAAACACTTTGGGCATGCCATTGAACTTCAAAAAGGCCATGCCTTAGAAATAGAGACTAACCTAGGACTAAGGACAAACCCAAACAACCCACCCTAACAATGTGTAAAGCCAGTCTTTAGGGTTATTAGCCAGTAATTTAGCATTCTTTAGAGAAGTTAAACACAGAAACCAGAGTCTACAGCCCTGGAATCAAATATGTTATACATATGGTGAAACAGGAAAATGTGACCCAGTGAATAGAACAAACCCCAAGGTGACCCAGATGTTGGAATTAGCAGATGCAAAAGAATTTAAAGCAAATATTTTGAATATGTTCGAAGATTTAAAGGAAAATTAGTCTTAACAAGTGAAGGCCGGTCTTGTAGAATAATGGAAACTAATTAAGAATGAATAGAAACACCAAAACTGAAAACTACATTACCTAAGATGAAAAATTTACTGGATGGTTGCTAGAACAAATTAACCAATCACAACAGAGAGAAAAAAAAAAGGGAAAATATATAGGGACCAGTTTAAAGAGTCTTATGTGGAACTGGAGACCACAGAGGAGCGAAGAGACATGGGGACAAGAAAAAAGAAGATATATCAAATAATATGGGAAGCAGATGTGGCTCAAGCGATTGGGCTACCAACTAGGTCCCAGGTTTGGTTCCCGGTGCCTCCTAAAGAGAAGACAAGTAGACACAGAGAAATGACACAGCAAATGGACACTGAGAGCAGATAGTGACTGCAAACAACGGGGGAGGAGGGCGATAAATAAATAAAATAAATCTTTAAAATAAAAAAATAATAATAGCTGAAATTTCCCCAAATTTGACAAAATGTATCAATTCACAAATCCAAGAAGCCCAGCAAACCTAAGCAGAGTAAAATACAAAGAACACTACTTCTAGGTTTATCATAGTCAAACTGCTGAAAACCAAAAATAAAGAGAAAATTGTGAAAAAGCCAGAGATAAAAAGACACATTGCCTTCAGGGGCAGCAATGGGAATGATGGCCACCTGCTCACAGAGACAGCAGAGGCCAGAGGACGTGGCAACATTTTCAAAATGCTCAAAGCCAAAAACTCAGTCTATTAATCCACCAAAATTACCTTCAGTCTAAGTCATGACATCTTTAAAAAAAAAACAAAAGCCAAGATAATTCAGCAGCAGTCCCACATTACAAGAAATGCCAAAGAAAAGTTTTTTAGGGTAAAGGGATATTATTACAGAAGAGAACTCAGATCCATAAGAAGGAATAATAACCATTGGAAATGGCAAATATTTTTTGAAACTATCTTTGTTTCTTAACTTTTAAAAAAGATAACTGACCAGTGTAAAAATTATGACATTGGCGTGTGTAATTTATCCTTTTAAGTATTTGACGACAGTAGAACAAAGGATGGCAGCATAGATGGAATTAGGCTTTTGCAAGGCTCTTATATTTTATATGAGATAGTACAATATAAACTCTAAGTAGACTGTGATAATAAATATGCATATTGTAGTTATAAGAGCAACCACTTGTACTATAAGAAGGTATAGCTAAAAAGCAAATAGAATAATTAAAATTGAATACTAAAAAAATACAGAACATGAAAGAGAAGAGGAATGCAACAGCAGAGGAATTTTTTTAAACGTTGAAGCAAATATAAAATAAATGGCAAAATGGTAGATAGACCTAGGCCCAAATATATCAGTAATTATGTTAAAGGTAAATAAACAGAACATTCCACTGAAAAAGTGGATTGTCAGATTGGATTAAAAAGTAAAACCCACATGGTGTTAATAATAGGGATGGTTTGTGGGGAAAAATACACCAAATATAAGCTGTGGACTATATATAGCACTAATATTATGACAATGTTCTTTCATCATTTGTAACAAATGTGTCACAACAAAGTAAAGTGTTGGTGGTGGGGAGGGAGGTATATGGGAATCCTGTATGGTATGTGTAGCAGTTTGGCAGTCTGACATAGTTAAAAATTCCAAAAATAGATATTGGATTATGCTTGTAAACTGGTCTGTTCATCTGGGCATGATTAAGTTATGATTAGGGCTTTCGTTGGGCCCCATCAGTAGGGTGTTGAACCCAGCCTCTTGGTGGGTGGGGTCTTAAAGATAAAAGACATGGCAAAGGACAGAGTTGGAGTTCTGATGCGGAGTTTTGATGCTGGAGTCCAGGGAAGTAAGCCCACAGAGCAGCTTGGTCTTGAGGAAGGAGAGAAGGCTCCGGGAAAAGAGACAAGCCATTCACTTGATAGTTTACAGCTGGCATTGTGGAGTGAAGCAAGCCTGAGTCCTGAGAGAGGCAGTCCCCGGGAAGAGAGGAACCCAGGAAGCCTGAACCCTGGCAGATGTCAGCAGCCATCTTGCTCCAACACGTGACAATAGACTTTGGTGAGGGAAGTAGCTTATGCTTTATGGCCTGGTAACTGTGGGCTTCTACCCCAAATAAATACCCTTTATAAAAACCAACTGATTTCTGGTATTTTGCATCAGCACCCCTTTGGCTGACTAATACAGTATG
>JAQZBX010090737.1:0-12475 GCA_029593785.1 Cabassous unicinctus
GGTGTTGAGGTGACAGCCTGGCTCTCGGGCCCACCCTCATCAAGCATCGGGGTGGCAAACAACCTCTCTGCAATCCCCCAGGCATCCGGGAAACCTGGAGTGGTAACACTCTTCCAACAACAGGGTGGAAGGCTGCCCTCTCCAAGCTCCTGGGCATACTCACACTTTCCACATACAGGGTTGGTCTGCTCTCTTGGCCGAATAATGTCTTTAGTCCAGACCTCAGTTTCCATGGTTCTGCCTTTGAAGTCATTTTTCCATCAATCTATCCCATTTCTGTACCTTATAGTCCAGGCTGGCAATGGTTCCATTCATACAGATTTTGCAAAAAACTTGTCGGTTTCACATGTAGTACAGAGGGGTCCAGGCTATAAGACAAAGAACCTTCCACAGATCCTCCCTGCATAACTGAACGTCCAATCCTGACTCTCACTGATTACTGACTAGTTCCATGTTCAGTCAAGTTTTCACATGGGGCACTATTCTCCGGGGACTCATTTCCAGAACCTCAGAATTTTCCAAACCATCAATATCTAGTCTCCTTGTGCTCATCAGTTCAGTTCTCAGTGTATCCCTTTCCTCTCACATTTTGCTATGAGCTTCAAGGAGAAGCCAGGCTGCATTTTCTACATTTAGTCTCAAATCTCCACAGCTAAATGTCCAAGCTTATCACTTCCAAATTCTGTTTTACATATGACATCAGGACTCAATTTGCCAAATTCTCTGCCACTTTAAACAAGGATCGACTTTCTTCCAGTTTGCAGGGACACATTCATCATCCCTGAATAAGGCTCCATTGGAAGCTCCTTTAGTGTCTATATTTCTACCAATAATCTCTTCAAAGTACTCTGGGGCTTTTCATTCAAGCATTGCACAATTCTTCCCACCTCTACTCTTTATCCCATCTAATAACTTTTTAAACATTTTTGGTAGTTGCAATAGCAGTTACCCACTTTCCTGGTATCAAAATCTGTTCCAGTTTTCTAGGCTGCCGAAAGCAACAAACCAGAAATGGGTTGGGTTTTACAGTGGGGATTTACTAGCTTACAAGCTTACAGTTCTGAGGCCTTGAATAGGTCCAAATCAAGGTGTCATCAAGACGATATCTTCTTCCTGAAGACCGGCTGCTGGCGATCCTGGACTCCTCTGTCACGTGGCATGTGGTGCATCTGCTGCTCTCTCCCTTCCCTTCTGGGTTTCATTGCTTTCAGCTTCTTGCTTCCATGGCTTTCTCTCTCTTCTGAATTTCATTCACTTCAAATGACTCAAGTAAGAGGACTGAGCCATTCCTTAACTGAAGTAACCTCGTCAAAAGGCCCTACATACAATAGTTCACACCCACAGGAATGGAATAGCTTTAAGAACATGGTTTCTGGGGTCCACACAGCTTCAAACCACCACAACCACACGTACATACACACGCACACACATACACATGCCAACACACACATGCACACATACATACTCATGCAAAGGCACATGCATGCACACACACCCATATATGTGCACGTGCATATACACATACACCAATGTGTGTACACATGCACACACACGCCTCCGTCTATATCGGTGACGCCTCAGCCCTTACCTCCCATGCAGACACTGGTAGGCTCCAGAGATTTAATTTCGATACAGCTGTTCTCAATTACCTGGAATCCAGGGTGGGCAGGTAGGGTGTGAGCTATAGGGAGATTGTTGAGAAGCCCCTCCTCACTTGCAGCTTCTCACGCCCATCGCGCTTCTCACGTCCATTTCCCACTCACCTGGGAACTTATGCTGGGCAGGGAGTCCAGGTCACGGATCCCAAATGCATGGTCCTTGGAATCTGCAACTCCTTCCAGCTACGACGGAGAGGAGGTGGATGGGATGCACAGCCAGGGCATGGAAGGGATTGCTGGTTCCACAAACGGGGAACAGTCGCTGGCCAGCATGTAAGGTCTGGGGATTGTTATCCTCAGCCTAGATCCTTCCACCAGTAGTAGAACTCATGGGGGGTGGGGTTGCAGCCCCCTACCCTCTGTTGGGGTGTGGCCAAGCCTGCGGCTACCATCCTCTAAAGTGGACGGTGTGGCCCCAAGTAATTGGGGGGGATTAGGATATGATCCCTGGGCTACCTGGGAAAGCAGCCTCTGATTCCTTCCCCCAACCAGGCTCAAGAGCGTCCCCTGTGTTACCTGTTCTGACTTACCTCTTCTTTCTTAAAATCATTTGCGCCAATGCAGAAAATGATCGCCCCCATCTGCCGAGCCTTTCGAGCCTGAGAGAAAGAAGGCATTAAGTAGAATTCACCAGAATCAGTGCAGCATAATGGATGAACAATGGACTGGACTCACTTCCACCACAGCTTCCCGATAGGCCCCACCAGGCATTATTCCTGCAGTCAGAGCATAGACCACGCTGGTGACCTTCTTACCTGGAGGGCAAGCAAAGAGGGCCGGGTGGGAATGGCACCTGGGGTGCACCAGGGAGCCGCAGGCGGCACAAACTCAGGGCTGCCCGTGCCGGGACACGGCGCAGTGCCCCCCACAAGTCCTTATGGGCAAGGCGTGGGCAGCTCACGGGGAGACACATGTGCCAGCCATCCTACTCTGCAGGCTCTGCAGGAGACCCCAGAGTGAGAATCACTCTGGGGAATCAGCTCAGGAACCCCTGGCAGAACAGGAGACTGAGTCCACCTCAGGGCCCCTCCTGCCTGGGCTGCCCACACCCTGTCCAACATATGGTACCACCTGTGCCAGGAAGGGAAACTGAGCTTGTACACCCAACAGGTGGAAGATTCCAGAAAAGCAAAGAGAGCCGCAGGCAGATGCTACTGTAAAGGGTGGGCTGCAGGTTCAGGGTAAGGGGACCCCTGGGCCGGGCAGCGCCTGGGGGGTTCCTGCCAGTGTCCTGGGCCCCAGGGCCCCTGGCCAAGGCCCTCTACGGGGGACCACAGGCTCAGCTAAATGCCCTGCTAACAACACTGAGTGCCCCCTTACAATGCATAGAAGGACGTCCATCCTGGTCTGAGGACAGCGCCCCACACCGCCGGGGACGGAGGCACAGGAAGGAAGGAAGGAAGGAAGGAAGGAAGAGGAACCAAAAGCTACAGTGCAGCTCAGACGACAGAGCGGTCAGCAAAGGGCAGAAATCGAGAAGACGTTCCATAAGCCAAACCCTACGTCTGCTCGGGGTCCTTGGCTGCCTCCTTTTCTTTTTCCAGCTGTGGGTCAGAGAGGGAAGTGGCCTCACCTGGATGCACCTCCAGCCTATCAAGACCAACAATGTGCAGGCAAGCTCTCACTTAGTTCTCCTACAAGCCGAGGAGGGTATTTTCCTAGCCTCCTTGTACAGAGGAGGAAGCTGCAGTTCCGAGAGGTTAAGGAACTTTCTCCAACTCAGAGCTAGGATGTGGTGGTGGGATCGGAACCCAGAACTCACCGATGCCCAAGCCCAGCTTTGCCCTCCACCCCTGAGAACACTGAGGGCAGGAGGCGTCTTACCTCCAGAGTTGGCTTTTTTAATCATCTCATTTGCCTGCAACAAAAGAAGGGAATTTTGGGAGGAAGGGGTTAGATGATCCAAGGAGTCTTCCAAGAACTTCATCAAGCTGGATAAATTCCCCAAGCGCCAGCAGACTATACCTTCATTAGCCCTTCATTCACGTATGAAGATGACACTAGATTACGCTGAAACCTGACTCTCGTAAGACCGTCACGAAGAAATTCTCTAAAACACAATATAGGAAAGGGTGTCGAGGTGGGGTTGCTCCTTCCAGGCCCTCTGTGTGGACGGGCAAGGACGCAGGTGCACCTCACATGCAGACACGGCTCTGCTGTCCCCATGGGCATGGCCTGGCTTGCTGGGAGCTCATTCCTGACCCACAGCACCCAGCCCCAGCCCCAGGGGGCCCTGCCTCTGAGTGTCCCCTCCACAGTGGGGTCATCCGTGCATGTGCAGCTGTGAGTCAGCCCTCACGAGGGACCACCGTTTCCACGGAACTCCTAAGGGACCCTCGCAGGCAGCCCCCGGGAGGCAGAGTTTGGGAAAGCTCGTCCTGCCTCTCTGCTGCCCTCGCCCTCCCTGTCCTCCCTGGGTGGGCTCAGTCCCACTGGCTGCTTGTGTCAGCCCTAGAGGAAGGAGCAAACAGGCAGAAAAAGAAAGGCAGAATGCTGGGAGGAGCCAGGCGGCCTCAGGCTGTAGGCAGAGGGGTGGGGGCAGTCATGAGGCCTCACAGGTCCCGCCCATCCCAGGAGGTGGGGGCCTGGGACCCTGGCCCCATGGAGGCTGGTGTGCAAGCTCCACCTTCCTGGGCAAGCCCCATCCTCCTGCAGATGCCTCTTCCCCCTAGGACTCCCACCCTCTCCCCAGTTCTCACACACCCTTGGGAGCCCCAGTGGGTTTCACCCAGCCCCTCTGCACTCTGGCCTTTACCCCCACAGCAGACCCCTCTAGCACCCTGCACGCGCCGCCTGCGGCCACATGTTCTCCACAGAGCCCCCAGGGGGTCACTCTCCCTCTGCTCCCAGGCCCCAGGGCCCCTTCGGGCCCCATTCCCGCCCCTCTGCCCCATCCCTCCTCAGCTCCAGGGCAGGGGGCACGTGTGGGAACATCAGTCCCAGGCTGCCCCAGCTCTGCTGAGGCCACACGCCCCTCCAGGGCTGGTTGCTTGAGGACTCGGGGCTACCTGGAAGTGTCCCTCCCTGCACACGGTCACATCTCCCCCACTCCCCAGCCCCCGCTCCCCAATCCCATCACACACACACCCCCAACCCTATTCCCCAGAGAGGCCACGGAGGCAGTGGCCTTCCCGCCCAGGTCAGCTCCTCCAGGACACCCTGGCCCCATCCAGGGGCCTTCCAGGAACTTGCTTCCTCCCACCTCCAACCCTCTCAGCTTCTCTCTCCCAAAGCCAAACGACATCCCCTCACCTTCCTGCTTTCACCCTGCCCGGAGCATCAGCCCCTTCCAGCTCCTCCTGGGAGCATCACAGGGAGGCCTGTCCACGGGCCCTGGCACCCCACATCCCCCTCGGGTGCTGCCTCCCCCTTCCCCTGCTGCCCTGGCTTCCCTCCCAGGTGCCGAGCAGGGCTCTCTGCACCCCACCCCCAGGTGCCACCCCCTGGCCGACATGTCCCCAAGTCTCCTTTGGGCTCCCCACTCTGGATGGGGCTCCAGGCACTGGCACACCAAGTGTCCTGAACACCGTGGCTGTCCAGGCGCTCAGCCAGCCCCCCTCCCGGGCTTTGCTGACCCTGCTCAGGCCACCTTTGTGCCCCCAGCTGTGCCCTCCGCAGGCCTGCAGGACCTGCTCATGGGCTCCTCTTTTGGGTCCACTCTGGCCTCCCCAGACCCTTCAGCTCCAGCTCACTGACTGCCCCCCATCATCCCACCTGGTTTGGACCCTGTTTCCTTCCTCTAGCCTAGGAGGAGAGGAGCAGATGCTCAGCTGGTGCTCACTGCAAGGCTGGGGCTGGGTCAGGAGCACACGGTCCTCCACCAGCCTCCCTGGACCCCAGGATTCCTCAGAGGTTCTAAGACGAAGGTGGGGCACTGCCAGGGGGTGCTCAGGAAAGATGGGGAGCAGGGGAAGGGGTGAGAAGAGGGTGAGAACACTGGGGGAGACAGAGCCAGGTGCCAGGGGGTCTCCAAGGAACCCGGGACCTGGGATGAGGGTCAGCCGGACGCTGGGGCTCGCTCCTCACTCCCCTGCAGGGCCTCCATGTCTGCCAAGCGAGTCCGGGGAACTTACTCTTCTGATGTGAGGTCCATGATAACCTGGGCCCGAGTGTCGTAGGCGATGAAACATATCCGCATTTTCGGGCTGTGAGGAAGCACCCACTGTGAGAGGCCATTCACACAATGAAACCACAGGCCCAGACAGCCAGGTTGGGGTGCAGCCCAGCTGCCCTCCCCTCACCCCGTCTCTCCCTCTGGGGCCCATCTCCCCACCAGATAGTGCCGACAGCCTTAGCCAAGGATTTCGAGGCTTTCACACAAGAGAGGGTACCAGGATGGCATTCTGCCCCCCCCAGACCCCAACACCCCAAAAGACACCCGCACACACCCGCACACACTCACACACACCCGCACACACTCGCACACACACCCGCACCACTTGCAGTGACATCCAGACCTGCACTCTGGTCCCTGAGGCATCTCCCTTCTACTGTGATATTCTTTGTAGCTTCCTCCTTCCTTTCCGCCTCCCCATCTCCCCTCCTCCAACCCCCCAACTCAAGCTAATAATCCTCCCCCTGGGGAGTGGTCACAACCTCCCTCCCTGTCCTAGTCCTGGACAGTCTTTACAGTGCTTCCCCCGTCCCTGGCACTGCCCCTTGGCCACCACAGGGGGCGTCCAGTGACATTTGTCCATCTGTCCTCCACTCCTCATCAAAGCCCTGGGCTTGGGGCTCCCACCCGAGGGACGTGCAGGCCCCTCGAGGCTCAAAGGGATGTGTGCTCTGCCTGGCAGGGGGCAAGCACCCCACAGCCCAGAGGAGCCCGTAGCACGGAGAAGCCATACTTCTTTAACTTATCCACTATGCCTGCAACAAAGTCGTAAACGCTCTTCCAGCTGTTTCCCACTTGGGTGGACCTGAAGACAAGAAGACACAGGTCAGGGGGACGAGGTGCACTGGTTGGGCAAGCAGAGTTTCCACCACCCCCCAATTCCAGCAGCTTGTCTAGCGAGCTCCTCCCTCCCCGACACAGCCTTGGAGAGCAGCAGCCCTCAGGCTCCAAGGCGCATTTGCTGAGCAGGGGGTGGGGGACCCCCGGCCCATTTGCCCAGGTTGGAGGGGCTTCCTGGACCTGGGCTTTCCAGTGCTGAACCCGAGTCAGTCCCAGGCAGGAGGAGGCGTGGACCCTGGATGGGGCCGAGTAGGCCAGGAATGGGGATGATGGATCAGCTGGCAGAGCCCCAATGGATTCTGATGGTCGTCTTCTCCTGGGTCCACCTCCCCTTGGCAATGACCATTTCCAGTGTCTGCTCCTCTCTGGTTGAGTGGGGGAGGGGGCCCTTTTGCATCACTCCCATCCAAAGCCCCTTGGGGGCCACAGCCCAGTTCAGCAGGTCACATGGGCCTAATGCAGTCATGCTGCCCTGGACTCTCACTTTCTGGGCTTCAGACTGCCTGACCTCCCCGTTACAGAAGACATTCCCGTTGGAATCCTCGTCCCAGAAGAAACGAGGGCAGATCTCCCTTCTTTCTTAGCCACCTGCAGAGCGGAGCTGTAGCTGGCATGGAAGTCCTCCTCCAGCTGTCACTGCCAGGGGTTGAACAGCAGGAGGCCCAGGCAACTGCCCTGCTGGCTTCATCAGGCGCTGACCAGCAGGGAAAACCACAGGCCCTCCCACCCATACTTTCAGACACTTTCTCCCACTGGGCAAATGGAGAAGCCTCTCTAGGTTGTATTTAGTGCATGGAAGGAGAGTGAAGAGGTTGAAGAAGGCTGAGGCTCAGGGCCCGTTCTGGCAAGATAGGAAGTTGCTCACATCTGCCTACCTACCTAGGGCTCAAGGTCTCTGCAAGCCCACAGATCTGCTGATCTGCATCGTGTCATGGAGATGGGCATGGGTCCACATCATGGAGGATACATGATTAGGCTGAGGGCCTGCATAAGGTAAGTCATGGGGTCAAGGCTGGTGCCAGGCCTCCTCTTTCTCTGCTGGGCTCTCTCCCTGGATCTGTGACCACTCAAGTCTCTCCTAAGCCATGCATCAAAGAGAGCAGCCTACTGGGAGGCCCTTCTTCTCGTACCCACAAACATGAGTACCCTTCTGGTGGTTAGGAGGTATGTATCCCATAAAAATATGTTCTTAAACTTAATCCATTCCTATGGGTTACAACCCTTGCAAGTAGGGCCTTTTGATGAAGTAGCTTTAGATAAGGCATGGCCCAGGATGGGTCTTAACCCTATTACTGAAAACCTTATGGTAAGTTCACAGAACAAAAAAACACAAAAGCAGCAGCCAGAAGCTAGAAATCAACAGAACCCAGAAGAGAAGGAGAGACCAGGAGAGGCTGCCATGTGCATTGTCATGTGACAGAGGAGCCCAGGACCTAAGATCATAAGCAGCCAGCCCCAAAACACCAGATTTTGGGAAGAAAGCATCACCTTGATGATGCCTTCATTTGGACTTCTCTTAGCCCCCAAACCATAAGCCAATAAATATTTGTTGTTTAAGCCAACCCAGTGAAATGTCCTGTTTATATGTGTCACCATACACCCAACAGCAACCTTCTCTTCCCCACCCTCCTTACTGCCTCCTCCAGGCTGCATCTAAAACTGTCAGCAGACAATGAGGAAACAATAAGGACAGATGGTTTTAATGATATCAGAACTATCACTTAAGGGATGTTTATGTCCCAGGCACTTTACATGCATGATTTCCAATTCCAAGACAAACCCATGATCCCAGAATTACTCTCATTTTGCAGATGAGATAGCTGTGGTTTAGGCAGGTCAGATCATTTGCCACACTTTCTAGATCTCTCATGGATATTAACCCAATGGGTGCCTACTCTGCCTACTGCAGGAGGCACAAACCCCACTGGTCTTACCCCAGCATCTAAAAACTGCTAGATAACAAAGCACTAGCTTATGGAAACCCACCCACAATACAGATTTTACACTTGACAGCCCCTGGGATAAAGTGCAAGTTCCTCATTTTCCTAGCTAATGCTAACACTGTCCACTTCCCTTCTCTCTACTCCTCTCCTTTTGCCCTGAGTGAAAAGGAACTTCAAAAGAATTACAATCATAAGAAGATTTATGGGAAGCAAGAGTTATCAACTCTCACACACCATCTAGGAAAGTTTCCAGTTTGAGATGATTTGGAAGGAGGGTCTAGACTCTAGAACAAAGAAGAAAGCAAGGGCTTACAGCCAGTGGAACAGATCACAGGATACCTAAAGTCTTGTGAAAGATACAGTGTGGAATAGCAAAAAAAGTGAAGGGCTTCTGGTACAAAGAGCCACAATCATGTTTTTGTGCCCCACTCTTAGAGAATGGATAGATAAAAATCATCAGACACTTAAGGAATACCTCCACTCTTAAAATAAGTGATGAAAATATCAGCAACTACAGAAACAACCAGAAAAATTCAGAAGAAATAGGGAATGCAGATAGCAGGCAGGGAGTGGGATAAAATGTAAAGAGAATATCTATGAAAAACTTGGGAAACTAGCTTTATAAATGGGAAGTTTCTACATAATCCAAAAACATGGGAATCTAAGAGAACCCCTGAAGTAAAAAGATAAAAATAAACATTAGTAATAATTAAATTAAATAACACTAGAATACGTAGCTCAGCTGTAAACATTTATATTGTAATGGCAATGTAAGCAGTAAGTATAAAACAAAAAATGGTTTAATTCTGTTGGGAGAATGGAAGTGCTGGGGCAAAATCATGAAGGGGAACCAAGCTATAAGAAAGATAAGTTTATTTCTCAATACTAAGAAGTCAAGAGATAATATATAAACTTTAACAAGAAACTGCAGTCAGTACAACCATGTTATTAGAAAAACATGCAAGATGCTCATAAGAAAAAGATAGTTATTTTTAAAGTGGCTGCCTCTACGGGGTGGGATTGGAAGTCAGGAGACAGGAGCTTCACATTCAGTCCAGATGGGGCCATTACTGCAGGGTATGAAACTGTTGCTCCACGCAAGGAAGCTTTACCTAAAATTCAGAGTTCTCTCCACAGTGTCTCGGTAAGGAATGTGCTCCTGGATGCTGGACATATCTGAGTGGAGGTAGACCACCAGTGCAGCTCCATCCCCTGGTGGAGACAGGTGGAGATTGAGCCTGATGAACTGTGAGGGCCCTAACCACTCTGAGCTGTGAATACTGAAACCCAAGCAGCAAACAAGGCAGGGTGGAGAAAACATATTTCAGCATCAAGCCCAGCACCTCCCCCTTGATCTTCCCATTGCCTGAATTTACTGAGGTCAGACCACAAAAGCCATATGAGGCCACCAGCCTGCAAGGGCATCCAGTGGGCCACTGGGTCTTAAGCTTCTTAGGGAGAGGCCCCAAGATCTAGCTACAAGGACAGTCTGGGGCAGGCAGATGGTTCCTGGGGCAGTGAGATGGCAACTCCCAGCAGGGAGTGGGGGGAGGGCATGAGTGCCAGAGGAGGAAAGGACAGCAGGCTTCAGGCAGGACCCAGGCATCCCATCCTGCCTTTACCCTGTGGACTGGCTGGAATGCCCTCTACTCCACACCCTGCACATCAGCCACAGGTGCCTCCTTGTGGACTAGTGAGGGGTCCTGAGAAGGTGAGAAAAGGAGAACCTGGATGGCCCTCTGAAAGGGAGAGCACAGATCAACTGCTGCCTTGCCTGGCTCTATTCATCCTCCGCATCTGCTGCCTTCCTAAAGTCAGTTCCTGGGAACTGACTCACTCCAGCAGTGCACCAGGATCTCGAGGATGCTGAGAAAGGGGCACACGTCACAGCCAACCCTGGAAGGAGGGTCTGGGGGAAGCCTCGGTCTCATGGGTTGAAAGATTTTTCTTGGAAGACCCAGGGCTCATTGCCTGAGGCCGTTGGATTTATCTCTGCTGAGACACTGGCTCTGGACTGGTGTGGACTGGGAAGTCCAGGCTGTAACTCCCCTAAGCAAGCTGTGTGACATCTCAAAGAAAAGATGGACCAAGTATACGTCGTAGGCCAAAGGGAGCTGAAGGGGAGCTCAGAGGTGCCCAGGAGAGGGGCAGGACAGGCAGGGCCTCTCCCCTTTTGGAAGAGGATTTAGGACAGGTTCTAGATCTGTCATCAGCCTATCAGAAGCCAACTCCTCAACCATCTACTCTGAGCCCAAGAAAGAATTAACTATCTGAGATACTTTGGCTCCTCCTTCAGTCAAATCCTCCCCAAATTTGGCTGCAGAGTCAAGAGATCAAGATGCAACAAGAGAGGCCAAATCCAGGGCAATCATGGGGAGGCTGCACAAAGAAGAGCTGGTTAAGAAAGAGCCAAGTGATTTCATGTCTTGACCTCGATACCCCCAAGCCCAGAGAGAGGAGGGACTCCCTCACGTCACATAGAGCCTAGCCTGGAACCCAGGTCAGGATGCCTGGCACGTGCTTTCTCTCCTGTGTGTTGTCAGAAAAGAGCCAAGTCATGGGCAGACAAAGGATGTGGGTGAGAACTGTGGATTCTCTAGAGATTGGTGGCTGGTGGGAGCTTCCCTGGACGTCCCTTCCCACCTCCCTGTGCTTGTGGAGCTACCCCCCATGGAGGAGGCTTCTGCATGGACCCTGGAACAGCAGAGGTTTTCCCAGCTTCAGGGATCTTGGCAGACAGCTGAGGACAGGTACAGCCAACCCAGAAGAGACCCTAGACTCCTGCTGCCAGGACACAGGCCAGGGTTTCCTCATAAAACCTTTGCCCTTCCTTGTCTAGGAAAAGACTCTAGAGCACGTCTGCCTTGTTCTGGTTACAAACTCTGATGATAAAGCTGCAAGTGAGAAGGCACAGGTCCTGCCTTCTTTCCTGGGCTGAGGGACCCTGGCTGTGTTTCTCCAGGTTGCCATCTTGCCTGATGGAGGGAGTGCTGGAGCACAGAGATGGAATGGCAGTGTGGGGCCCTGAGTCATGTCTCCCAGAAAAGACAGGTTCAAGCCTTAATCTGCATTCCCATAGGTGTGAACCTGTGGTGGCTGGAAGCTGTCTGTACCCCCAGAAAAACATGCTGTTAGGTTTAATCCATTCCTGTGGGTGTGAACCCACTATAAGTAGGATCTTATACTTCAGTTAAGATGTGACCCACCTCAGTCAGGGTGGGACTTAATCCTATTACTAGAAAAGGAATGAATACAAAAGGAGAGAGAAAAGATACAGAAACAAGAACTGAAATCAATGAAACCTGGAAGAGAAGGGAGAGGCCAGCACATGCCGCCATTTGCCTTGCCACATGGCAGAGGAGCCAAGGATTACCAGCAGGCAGTTTTGGGTAAGAAAGCACAGCTTTGATAATGCCTTGATTTGGACATTTTCTCAGCCTCAAAATTGTAAGCTAATAAATTCCCAGTACACAAGCCAAACCATTTCATGCTATTGCTTTAAGCAGTCTGGGAAACTAAAGTAGTGCCCTTTTAAAAATAGGAGTTTGACTTGGTGGTGTTCTGTTGTAGACATATTGTGATTCAGGCAATGGAAGAAATTGTAACAGTGAGGTGGAGCCGGTGGCCACTGGACATTTTTGGGGCAGGGAGAGGAGGGGCAGTTGAAATGCTTGGGCTTTTTTGGGACTTTGGGGGTTGTCCTGAGTGGTGAAGCAGTGATGAATGTAGGCCATTTTCCATCAGAATATACCATGCAGAACTGGGTGGGAGAGAGTGTGGCCTGTGATGTGAACTGTGGTCTATGCTTGGTGGCAAGGCCCCAGGATGTGTATATCCATTGCGGGTGTAGTACCACGTGGATGGGGAATGGTTGTGTGGGGGTTTGTTGGGGGTGTGGGCGGTGGGGAGCATGGGAATCC
>JAQZBX010090738.1:0-12478 GCA_029593785.1 Cabassous unicinctus
CCCCCGTTTTTGCGCTCACTGTCTGCTCTCTGTGTTCTTCTGTGCCTGCTTGTCTTCTCTTTAGGCGGCACCAGGAACCAATCCTGGGACCTTCCAGAGTGGAGAGAGGTGCTCAATCTCTTGCACCACCTCAGCTCCCTAGTCTGCTGCATCTCTTATTGTCTCTCCTCTGCATCTCTTTTTGTTGCATCATCTTGCTGTGCCAGCTCTCCACATGGGCCAGCACTCTGTGGGCCAGCTTACCCCTCAGGCCAGCTCACCATGCAGGCCACCTTGCCTTTCACCAGGAGGCCCTGGGACTCTAACCCTGAAGTTAGAGTCCTCATCCATTTCCCTTATTTTATTTTATTTTATTTTATTTTATTTATTTATTTATTTATTTATTTATATATTTATTTATTTAGTGTGTGTATGTGGTACCGGGGCCGGGGATTGAACCCAGGACCTCGTATGCAGGTAGCCAGCAATCAACCGCTGAACCACATTGGCTCCCCCGAGTTAGTTTTTCCATTTGTTTGCTTATTGCTTTTTGTTTTTGTTTTTGTTTTTATTTTTAGGAGGCACAGGGGACCAAACCCGGTACTTCCCATGTGGTAAGCGAGTGCCGAACTACTTGAGCCACATCTGCTCCTCTTTATTTTTATTTATAAAACTTTTTATCACTTCCTGGATCTGTGTTCAGTGTGCTCTTGGAGAAAACCCTCCAGAGGTGCTCAGAGTGGTCTTTCAGAGGGGTTGGGGATTTAGAAACACAGGGAATGAAAACAAAACACAGTTCCTAGCCCATGACCAAGGCAAAACAAATTAGATGATTTCTTTCCTCAGTCCGAGATCAACCAGAGTTTAATATGGAGTTTTCCAGAGGAAAGCCCCCCTGGGGACCATCCGGGGACCACTCGGCCCAATCCTAGTGGTCATCTGCAAAAATCATTGTCCCAAAGCCCATGTCCATTTCCCAAAGCCACATGGTTAATCAGGTACAAAAGAAGGCAGGAGAGCTGAAGCCCAGACATGTTCATAGCAGGGATAAGATGGGAAAACAAAAGAAACAAATGCATGCTTTACAGAGACTACAGGCAAGACACAGTTTTGGATTTTGTCACATCTGAGACAATGGAGGAGAAAGACAGAAGAGTAAAAAGAAGATGAAGTAAAATGAGGGCTGGATCATAAATCAGTTAGTGGTTTCATAGCTCATTGAGCAAACCTAACCGAAATGCGTTGATGGATGGTTTGATTTCGACCTAGACGGAGGTCACCAGTGGCCTGCCTTCAAGATCTCTCCTTGGCCCCGAACTCATGAACGGGCAGGTATTGGCAGCTCGGCAGATGCATACACAGAAGGCAGGCTTGTCACAGAGCTGGGAAGGACAGCGATGGCTCAGATGCTTCACAGGGTGTCAGGCTGGGAGAGACTTTGGAGACGGCCACTTGTCACCCTAAGAAGGGGCAGAACTTGTTCAAAGTCACACGGTTGGTTTATGGCAATCAGACTAAGGCTAAAGTTCCCCACCCCCCTGTGCTGTGCTGACCAATTCGGGATTCGCCGTGATCCTGGCAGGCCTGGGCAAGCGGCTGATGCTAGCAGGAGAGAGCTTAACGGGGATGAGTGTATCACCTTGCATTTCAGCTTCGGAAAAAATCGATTGCCTAAGCACAGAATGTAGGAGGCTGGCTTGCAGCCAGTCTTGTGTAAAAGACCCGGGGGGAATCTGTTGACCGCGAGATCAATACAAGCCAGCAGCGTGATCTGGCCGTTAACAGGGAAGCCTCACTCTCGTCCACTACCCAGGCCGGGGCGACATGGCCAGAGCCGGGGGAGTGACCACCTCCCTTTTGTCTGCACTCATCAGCCACTTTCAAAGACTTTTGTTTATTTCTGGGTGTCACAGACTAAACAGCACATCAAGGTCTGAAGCCTACTGAGAGGAGATGGCTGGGCTGGGGAGGGGTCTGGGCACCTGTCAGAGCCCTTATTAAAGGAGCTGAGGGGCTTAACTAGAAGAAGAGGAACAGGATAAGGGGCATGAGTGGGGCTGTCAGGTCCCAAGGGGTTGTCACGGGATAAGGGCAGAGGATGGTCCTGTGTGGCCCATGGAATGCCAGGAGGTTAACAGATATTACCTGTTACAAGGAGTCCAGATTCAAAGAAATGCAGGAAATGTATAATATACTATCGCTACTCCAGCCCCTCTTGGAGAGTCAAAGTGTATATTAGCATTTAGACATGTGTATATATTTATTAGTAGGTGCATGCACATGAGAGAAAATCCAAAGGTACAAAATGGCTTGTGTTTGCCCGAGTCACCCAAAGAACACATCCTGAGGCAGAGGGCTTATGTGCAATTGCTTGATTAAGAAGTGCAATCCTACGGAGCAGGAGAGAAGGATGAGGAGGGGGTCAGGAAGGAGAAAGAGCCTAGATGAGGATGTGTTACTGAGCTGGCTGAAGCAAAGTGCCACGGATTGCTCAATCCCAAGTGCCTGTTCCCTGAGAAGCCGAATTGAACTCTGTTCCAGGTTTATCATCTCAGGGGACAAAAGGGGAAGAAATGATGCATCAGGTCCTGTCTCCAATTGGCCAAAGATCTGCTGCCCAGAGGGGCATTCTCCTCTCCGTCTGGGTTGGGGCGAGTGGGCACTGGGGGCGGTCCCGTGGTGGTAACGCCTCCAGGGATGCGCTGTGGCCGAGACCAGAGGCAGCAGCCTGAGCAGGAGGCGAGGGGCTGGCAGGTGCACATCTGTGCCAAGCGCTGGTGCCCACGCAGAGCTGGTCACTGCTGTGGAGGCTGGAACGAGAGCCAAGCAGGGCAGAGAGGATCTGAACAGTCTGCTCTAGCATCTGACGTACAGCAGAGAGGAAGTCTCCCTCCCTCTCCTGCCTCCCCACCCAGGTCCCCGGATTAGAGGCAAAGTAGTTTCCTTGTGAAGCCTTTGAGAGAGTCTGTGCATGGACAAGCATCTTGTGTAGATGGTGTAAGAAACACACACACACATTTTCATATTATGCCACCTGGCTTTTTTCACTTAACAATTTATCTCGGAGACCTTCCTTATCAGTTCACATAGAACTCTCTCACGCATTTGAATGACTGCCTAGCACTTCACCCTACGGATGGACCATAATTTATTTAACTAGAACTCTCTTAATGGATATTGAGGATGTTTCTAATCTTTTGCTATCAAAATCATGATGGCAGTGAATAGCCTTGTGCATAAGTCATTTTGCAACTCTGCACATTTACCTGTAAAGCCAAATACCTAGAAATGGAATCATTGGGTCAAAGGGTATGCATTTGTAGTTTGGATAGATGCTGCCTCTTCCAGGGAGGCTGTGCCAATTTCACGCCTAGCAGCACCTTAGGAGCGTGCCTGTTTCCCTACAACCTCACCGACAAGGCACATCATCACCCTCCTGACCTTTGCCGATGTGATAGGTAGAAAATGATATTTCAGTGTCGTTTTAATTTTCCCATTTTAAGTAATAAGTTATAGAGAGAGCATGTGGGCAACTCTCAACAGTAAGGCAAGTGCCCCCTCTCCCCTGCCCAGGAGACCTTTAAGCTCTCATGGGGCAGATCCTCATGAAAAGCCTTTCTGGCCTGCCGCACCCCCTCTTACAATCCAGGGGAACCACCCTCATTGTGCAGGGTGATCCCCTTCCCTTATCTCAGTCTTCCTCAGGGGGAGACACACTGGCTGCCTGACTCCAGAGCCCATCCTCCCTCTGTTACACGATGCTCCACTGGACTTGTCCTGAACCAAGACCCAACTCCTCCAGAACTCCTCCAGGCAGCTGGATGCTGGCTTTGTGTCCCTTTTGCCATCCCTTCTGCCACAACCGTTGGTCCTTGTCTGTCCCTTCTCCTCTGGCACGTGGTCCACGCTGCCTGGTGGGACTGATCATTGTGATGCACCTGCCTGTCTCTCGCAGACCCTGTGGAGGTAGGTCCATACTTTTTGCCCTTCGGGCTCCTGGCGCTTGTCACAGGCCTTGGCACACAATCAGTATTTTTTGAATGAGCTAATGGATGATGGTGATAATAGTGAGCACATATTAGGTGCTTCCCACAGATGGGTGCTGCGTGAAGGACCTTAGGAGGATTGCCTATATAACTTTCCAAAGCAATCCCATGAGGTGCAATTGCCATCAGCTCCATTTTGCAGATGAAGAAATTGAAGCTGTGTCCATGGTCACACAACCACTGAGCTCTAAAGCCAGGGCTCGTCCTGCCTTATGCTGCACACCTGACCAGCTGAACGAACCAGGTGGCCCACAGGAGGGCCCAAGAATTGCTCGAGGGTGACAATGAGCCCTGGAGGCTTCAATTTAGCACTGCAGCAAGGCCTCTGAGAACTGGCAGCCATGGGTCATGGAGGACCCCAGGCCCGCTCCTCTGCCCCATCCCTGCTCCTCTCCTGCCAGCCGGGGTCACAGGTCCAGCCCAGGGCCACGTGAAGCTCAGGCGAGAAAACCACCTCATGCCTGCTTGCTTGCTCTGGGCAGGCTGCAAGCAAACAGCTGTGACTCCAGTCCCCAAAGCTCCCCCCTCCCCATTACCTGTGTCAACACTTTTATTTTTAAAGCAGCAGAGCTGACGTGGGGGCTTGGGATGGTCGAGGGGGAGGGAGGGAGCTGGGCCCTTATCAGCGCTAGGGTCCTTGCATATGTAACACCGTCATATAATTAACAGTGAAGATCATTTACATTGTCGCTTAGCTAATTTTCATAATGTTTTCTTTATTATCAGAGGAAGAAATTAACCCAAGAATTTATTTACATAGCAGCCTCAAACAGTAACAGCTTGCTAATTGCCTGTTAGGTGATTAATAAGCTTACAGCAGATGCTAATGCGTCGTGGGCTCCCCGATTCAAAGGTGCTCTTGCCGCACGCTTGTGTTTTTGGCAGCTTAATTAGTGAAATAATTATGTACTTGTTGCTCCTTCTTTCGAGCAAATACTGTCAAATGCTTAAAAGATTAAAGTGAATTATATCCTGAGAACTCACAGCGCTTGAAGATGCCCGTTCTTGCTAACTTCTCTGCTAGTTCAAAAATAGAAGGGGAGAAATAAGGGGAGAGGGTTCTGGCTTGTGAGTGGGGAGCAGTGAGGAAACACGTGGGGCTGGGTTCTAGGCCTGCTTTAGCCCCTTGCTAGCAGAGAGACCTTGAACACTGCCTCAGTTTACCATCTGTAAAAGGGGGGTCAAATCATTGGCATGAGGGAAGTGGGGAGGGGAAACTGTTTAGAATCAAAAAGGCTCGAGCAACCAAGCAACTAAATGCAACGCGCAGATCTTATTTGGGTCCTGATTTGAACAAACTAATTGTGAAAAGGTAGCTTTGAGATCATCAGGGAAATTTGATCCAGAACTGGGTAGTAGATGATATCCAGATGATTGTGTTAGGTGTGATAATGGCATCACAGTTATGTGAAATACAAATACCCTTATCCATTCGATACACATACTGAAGTATTTAGGGTTCAAATGGCATGATGTCTGGGATTTGCTTTAATATACTCCAGTCCCTTCCTAAAAATAGTGGGGTTTGGAGATTAAATAAGATTGCACACAGTAGATCAACATTGAAGCCAGATGGTATGTTGGGCATGAAAATACTATTTTTTCCACTTTCATGTATGAATTGAATGCATGTTTTAAAAGGTATATAATTTAAAAGTTAGAACATAGAAAGGAGGGGGTGGGGATTCTCTCAAGACATGGGCCTTAGAATCCAGCTGCTTCTGTTCAAATCCAGCTCCACCACTTGCTAGCTGTGTGGCCTCGGGCAGTGATCTAACTGTTCTGTGACTCAGTTTCCCCACCTGTGATGTAGGACTGTACTTGTTGCCAGGATTTACCAAGATAATGCAAGTGGGTTTTAGCATACTATGATTATTGGTACTGCTAATATTAATGAAGGGCCTTCACCTCTGGTGAGCTGTGGTACCACGAGGAATGCTGGCCATTGGTTTGCTCCATTGTATGTCCAATGCTGGGTCCATTCCGAATCTCAGCTAGAATCAGTGGCAGCCTCTGGCAGGAGGGGGTGCGGCAAGGCCAGCAGGCCCCCTTTGCCACTGCAGATGGAGCACCTTAGTCTCTCCTAGGCTGCAACCTGGCCCCTCTGGAATTTGACCACAATGCCTGGTCTTATGGTGAAGGCCCCTCCTCACCCCCAATCTGGCTTTGGGCCAGATTCCCAGAAGCCTTTCCTCTGCTGAACTCAGCCTGTTGCTAACTCTCTGAATTATACCTGTTTCTGAGTACTCTACTCTTGGGACTCTGCTTTGTGCTCCTTCGACCCCTCCCAGCCCCTGAAGCTGTACTCAGCCCCCAGCACCCCTTCCTATTATCCCTCTCCCTGCCAGCCAAAGTGTGGGTCTATTCAGGCCCCAGCCTTCCAACGTCATTCCCATTTTGCTGATGAGAACAGGCCTGGGTCCCGACATGCCTTAGGCAAGCCATTGACACGCCATGTGCCTTGGGTCTGGGCCTCAGTTTTCCTATCTATAAAATGAGGTGTTCGGACAAACTCACTAAATGCCCAGGATTGACATCTAGAAAAATCCATATTGACATATGGAGCCTCTGCAGTCCCAGCTCCCAGAACAGGCCTTAACCCAGAGAAGAGCTCAGTAAATGTTTGGATATTGATTGAACAAATGACTGAATCAATGAGAAAGGCTGGCCCCGCTCCCTCCCCCTGCACTGGCCTGTGGCTCCTCACTCCCTGCCCCCACCCAGCTGTCCAGATCCACACCCCAAGCCCCCGTAAATATCACATGACAAAGCTACTGACAGGGACCTGGGTCTTGGGGAGGTGGGTCCAGTAGCAGAGGGGGATTTAATCACAGTCTCAAACTCACCCTCCTCCATCCAATCCCTGTGCCCACCCAGTGGTTATTTTGAGCACACACTGACAAAACAGGCCAGCAGCTGTCTTGGGCAGGAGAAGCAAGAGTTTTCAAGGCGTAGGGCAAAAGGCCCTGCCTGCATCATATCCAGCAAGAGAAAGCCAGGTGATTTTATCACCATTCCTCAAACACACCGGCAAAATCCAGCCTCCACACCTTTGCTCAGCAGTTTCCCCACCTCCTCCACTGGCATTCTCCCCACTCCTCAAATCCTGGCCCCCATTCAAGGCCCGCCTCCTCCAGGCAGCCCTCCTGGGGTATCCTGGTGCTTACAGAGCCATCGCATTTGTGTTGTGCACCTGGACCCAGAATCATGACCTGCAGTTCTTTGTCACTTGTGTGACTTGACTATTCTTCATGTAACTGGACTGTAGAGTTGGCGAGGACAGGGACTGCCCCTGCTTTTTCCCTGACCTCTGCCCTAGCCTCCAACCCACGGCTGAGCAGAGAGCTCCACAGACCCTAAAGTGACATACAGATGTAGACTCCAGAATCTGAGAATCCAAACTCCTTGGCCTCTCATTTGGAGATAAGGAAAGGGAAGCCCAGGAAAGTCCAGTGAGTCGTATGAGGCTCCCAGGAGTGCTGGGAGCCTGAGACTGCCCATACCTGGTCCCCGGCTCTTCCTGTGACCCACACTATCCCCTGGAATTTCAGCTGGACAGAACGAGGGTGGCACTGACCCGACACAAGGTCATGCTGTCCCCAGGCCAAGGAGCTCCAGGGACTTGAGGGGAGCCAGATTGTGCTAGAGAACAGGGGGTGTCCTGGGGAAAGGGACTTTCAGTGATAAAACTGGGAAAGTCCCGGGCAAACCAGGATGAGCTGGTCACTATGACGCTGGCTCTTTATGACACCCAGAGCCCTCGGCTAGGCTTTTCCCTGTCTACTTTGTTTGTCTGAGTGAGCCACAGTTAGGCCTGGCTCAAGTCGGGCCAAGCAGTTTCTTCCCCCCACAGAATCTGACTCTTGGATGGAGGGCCTTGAGAGAAAAACAACATTGACAATGAGTCATGCTAAAGCAGAGCCCTGCATAGAGAGTCTGCCAGCCTGGCTGCAGAGCTCTTCAGAGTGGCCCTGGGGGTGGCCATCCCAAGGCCTGGCACTCAGGTCTCCTTTGCTTCTTCCGTCATTCCTGAAGGCTTCCAGCAAATCCAGTGTCTGCCTTTCTGACATCCCTGCATTGCTCGAATTACTCCCCCTAATTATTCTCATATATCACCAACATCTCTCATTTTCAGCACTTCTCAGAGTTGCCCACTTTTACTTATTTGTCTGACGTTTTGATGGATGTCAGTCTGTGGCTCCCGAGGGCAGAGAACAGGTATGCCTTTGGTTACCACCAATAACCGGCACCAAGCACAGCACCTGGCACATAGGAATCACAACAGCTAACGTTTTTTTTTAAGCACTTACCATGTGCCAGTAGAACAAAGGAAGGAAGACTAAAGTCATGCTTAAATTGGCTAGGGCAGGTTTCTGTTGCTGGCAACCAAAAGGACCTTGAGTAATGAATGCCTTTCTTCAAAGCAGCAGCTAAGGGCCTCCCTTTGTGTATCCACTTATTTGTTTTATTTTATGTAACGAGTACTGAATGTCAGCGACAAATGGAGTATGACATCGTGTCCTTGCCTCACAGCAATGGTTCACAAACTCTAGAGCATCAGAATCACCTGGAGGGCTTGTGAAACCACAGATGCCTGACCACCCCACCCTGGGCTATGATTCCATAGGTTGGAATGGGACCCAAAAATGTGTCTTTCTCATAAGTTCCCGGCTGCTGCTGCTGGTTGGGGATCACATTTTGAGAAACACTGCCATATAGGAATTAAAAATCTCTTTGGGGAGAGAGGATTTTCACACAGGTAACATTTAAATGCATGGCAGACAGAAAAAATATTAGTTAGAATTCTGACCACTCAGCATCTATTTCCTCTTCTTTGGTAGCAGCAGCCTGATTTCTTTTTGAGGATCCACCCCTCCTTAGCCCTTAGGTCATTTGCTCACGATTGGGCTCCTACCTGCTCTGGGAGTAGAAAATGTACCTGCCCCAAGAACATCCAAGCAGGGAAATGAGTCTACCTGGTCACATGACTCATATGGTCCAATCAGACTAAATCCTAGGGCTTTTGCAGAAATCATTAGGAAACAGGACTTTTTTTTCCATGTTGGACAGAACTGGTAGTGGTCATCTTACCAGAGTGAGGGGAGAGCTCCTCTGAACATGAAGTTTATAAGAGGAAAATAGAGGAGAGAGAATATTTTAATTCCCCTGGATCCAGCCATGCCTGAAGCCAAAAACTCCTGGGCTTTTCAGTTTATGACACAATAAATTCCTCTTTCTGCCTATGTGATTTTTTTAGGATGGGGTTGTCTGATACATACTAGAAAGCTTTCTATTTGGTACAAAGTACTCCAGGAATTTTGAGGTAGGTCATTCCTCTGGGTCAGGAAAGTTTCAAGGATAGAAAAGTGAAAGGAGAGGGCATTCTGGGTGTCTACCTGGGCGAGTGGAAGACAGAAGCAAAGGTGATGTGGTGGAAAAGGCAAAGTCCAAGCAGGGGTCATAGCAGAGAGCAGCTGGGCTGGCTCCTGGGTGGCTGGTAAGGAGCCTCCAGGGGGGTAAGTCCCATAGCAAGGGGATGTCTTGCCATTCTGGTGGGAAAGTCTCTTTGCCTTCTGTGGTCTCCTTCCCCGAAGAGGTCACCTCCAATGCCAGAGGTCCCCAGAGCCTGCTGGCCCCTTGAATCCAGACTTCCTGCCAGACGGGGCAGATGGGATGAGGTCATGGCTGGGAGTCTTTTATTCTCTTGCTAAGCTGCTTCTTTCAGTAGCAATTGCTGTCTTGCTTAATCTCAGAATTATCTGATTGTCACAGTCGAGTTTTCCACATTAGGCAGGGAGCCAACAAGTTACTTAACCTATAATTGCCCTTTAATGAAGCCCATCTTCAAACTGAATTGTCAAAGGGGAACTTGTAAACATGCAGCGAGGTCCAAGACCAAGCCGGCCCCAGACGTTGAAGGGACACCCTGGCGTCAGCCACGTTTGTCTGAGTTAGTGGGGCTTCATCCCCGCTGCCACCCAGAATACAGAGAAGGAGTCTGGTGCTTGCAACAGTTGCCAGAAGCAGGTCCAGCCTTTTTAAAAACAAGCAGGGGTGCCTGGTTTGCCTGCACGCATTCCCCTTTGCCAAGTGCCTCCCTCCCTCTCCCCGTGCTCTAAGAGATGTGAAAGGCACCGCCAACTTTATGATTAGAGCTTTGCAAAACCTAAGCAACATCTATCTCCAGCGAAACAACGTGACAGTGAAAACGTGGCCAGCAATGGTCTGTGCTATGTGAAGAGGCAGTGAGGAAGGCTGGCGTCAGAGAAGATTGCTTACTGTAACTGGCTACTGGGGCTGGCCTTGCATCGTGGCCAGGTGTTTACCCTCCAGGAGTTCCCAATCAAATCTTAGAATGTCAAGAGGCGCGCTGTCAGAGTCAAACATACTCAGCTGCTTCATAACTCTTTTGCTATTCATCCAGGGCAACCAGGACAAGGAAAGAAATATTTATGGAGCACCCACTATGTGCCAGGTATCATGCTAGGCACTTTAGATGCTTTTCTCATTTAATTATCAGAACAACTCTAGGACCTCATTCATATTATCCTTATTTTGTAAAGGAGGAACATGAGACCAGAAAGGTTAAGTAACTTGCCCAGAGTCACACAGCATGCCAGTGTGGGAGGTAGGATTTGAACTCAATTTCGTCAAATGTCAAGGCTAGTGGGTGCTCCCTCCACCACAACCTGGTGGAATCTTTATCAACATGAAACTAGCCTAAGGCTAATGAGGGGTACAGATAATAACGGCTGCAGATTCATGGTTAAAAAACTATGATACCTGGGATTTGCTTCAAAGTAGCACAAGACTGTGTTGGGGGAAGTGGAGAGAGTACAGATGAAACAATATTGTGAATGATAGGTGTTGAAATTGAATAGTGGATAACTTCCAGGAAGACGGCGGACTAGTAAGACACGGGAATCTCTTCTCCAGAAAAATAGGAAGAGGACGGGCTGAAACAGCCCTGAAAAAGATCTTCTAGGGTAGAGGACAGCAGGTGAAGGATGCACACCACCCAGAGGAGAGAGGGCAAAAGAGGGAAATCATGATGACAGAACCAGGGGTTGGAACCAGGCACCCTCCCCCACACTCCTTAGAATTCTCGTGCCCCTGGGCCTGCAACTACAGACAAAAGGGGCTCCAGGGATCTACCATCCCAGGAAAGGGGAGAGAGAGGGACACAGCCTAAGGTTGACTCAGGTTCTGACCTGCAAATTTGGGCTGTGGGGCTGCACGGGCCCCTCCAGGCCGGGTGGGACCACACAGTGGTTTGCCCTGGGAGCCGGTGAAGGACTGGAGAAATCTGACCCCTGCAATCTCCCTCTCTTCTAGCCTGGACTAATTGTTGAGGACTCCACAGGAGAGGGGAGAGAGAGCCTGGGGCTGACTCGGCTTTTGACTTGTAGGTTTGGTCTGCCGTGTCCCGAGAGCCCTTCCAGGCCGGGTGGGGCTGCACCATTGTTTGCCTTGGAGCCTGCAAGGGGCTAAAGAGATACAAACCTTCCAATCTCCTCCTCTACTAACAGGGACTGATTGTTCAGGACTCAGAGGGGAATAGAAATATTTCCTAGCTGGGAAAAGGGAGGGGGCTGCCAGAGAAGACTAGAGAACTGTCTCAGAAAGTTTGAATTATAAGGCTCTTAGCCTCCAGACAGGAAGCTCTATCACATTGATCTGGTCTGTGTCACAACAAATACACTCCAACCAGGCATTGAATTGAGAGCTGTCAAAGAGCACCATCTCCTGGCAGACCAAGGAAGTGCACATAAGAAAATTAAAAATAAGTAGTAGAGGCTTTTCCTGGCCACTTATAGTCTCCCTGCCCAAGGCCCTAGGAAGCGACTCTACAACCAATTACTGAGTACAGTAATTGGTTTTGAGCAACCAGCAGGACAAGCCTAACAATCCAGGTTGAGCCAAAAATCAAAGAGCTGTGGTAACTCACAGCCTCCTGCCACTAAATCCCTATAAAAGAGAAAGAGATTGAGCATCTGAGTAAACTACATCCTAACCAGAGGCCTAAACACCAGCAAAAAATTACAAGCCATACTAAGAAAATAGAAGACAAGGCCCAAGAAAAGGAATACATGAAAGCCCCAGAAGAGATGCAGAATTTGAGAGAACTAATCAGTGAGATGAGCACAAATTTCCAAAATCAAATTAATGAGTTAAAAGAAAATATAGTTAAAGAGATAAATGACATCAAGAAGACATTGAGTGAATGCAAAGAAGAATTTGAAATCCTGAACATAAAAGTAACGGAGTTCATGGGAATGAAAGACACAATAGGTGAGGTCAAAAACACATTTGAGGCATACAACAGCAGACTCGAAATGATAGAAGAAAGAATAAGTGATACCAAAGACAGAGCAGCTAAAATTGAAGAGAGAAAAGAACAGAGAGAGAAAAGAATGGAAAAAATTGAGCAGGGGCTCAGAGAGTTGAATGAC
>JAQZBX010090739.1:0-12473 GCA_029593785.1 Cabassous unicinctus
TTTTTTGGAACATGCTGTTGTCAGTGTCTGGAGCCTTCTTCCCCTCATGGACTCCACCTGGTTCATTCCCATTAATTCTACATTATTCATCACAGTAGACAACTCCCTTTCTGGTCATGCTTTTGTGGCCCAAATCTGTCTACAGCATGCACTCTCACAGGGAAGCTTTCTCAGACTGTCCCACCCTTGTACCCTTTAATTCTCCTCTCACAACTCCAGTCAGAGTCTGGTAGGAAGTGGTAAAGATGGGGTTCTAGAGGAATGATTGAGGGAATGGATGTCCTGAAAGAGGAAGAATGTTTAAAAAAAGTTTGACTGAGGCATCACCATCCCATTGCTAAAGAGTCAAGAACATGGTGCATCCACCCTGAGATGGCTGATCAGCCACAGTTTGGACACTGGATGATTACGTGGAATTGAACAATTGGGATAAGTCAGGTGTTTGAAGAGTCCTTTAGCTATTATTGGCATTGCATTCATTTTATCAATTTCTTTATGAAATAAATCTGAACTTAAATAAATATTTGTACCCTCTCTCCTTTTTATAAGTGTTTATTTGTAATGACATTCTCAAAGAGAAATTAATAGTTTTAGAATTGGATTATAGACAAATATTTGCTGAATCCATAATTCTAATCATTTTAGCTGGATTTCTTAGATTTTGTTTGTATTCCTAATTTAAATCCTCATTACTGTCCAGTAGGGACCCAGGCATGTCTTCTCAAAGGTCCATGGCCCCCAAGGCTGTGGGAGTGAAGAGGGAGGAGGAAGCTCACAGGGTTTTGTCTTGCTTCCCTGTGAGCCTGGAGCACAGTGCAAGTTCTCAGACTGCTGTCCCATGCTAAGAAGTAATACTCAGCCTCGTCCCCAGGCTGCAGCCCAGAGATGCTTAGGGAGGCCATGTTGTCTTATCTGGAGCCTGAGAATCTCTCTGAGATCCTTGAGGCTCAGTTATTATTTCTGTGGGTCAGGAGTCTGAGAACCTGGCCCCAGCGCTTCTGTAGTGACTCTACTCCCTCATTGCCTATGTTGCAGTTTCCAGTGCAGTTAATTTTGACCATTTGTTGTGGGTCCTGTGACATTGAGGGCACATGAGTTAGCCTAGCATGGGCCACATACACTGGATCAGGGAGAGACAAACATAGAGTGAGCCAAGGGGTGAGGGACTGTGCAGTGAGTGAGAAGGGTGAGTAGGAGAGGGGACAGGGCCATGGTGGAGATTTACCCAAGTCCTGCCTTCTGGGGTCCCACGGCTGAGGGGTATCTTCCTCAAAATCTTTCCCAGGCCCTTTTTAAACTCTGAAAGAAGGGAGGGTCCATTCATGCAAATGAGATCCCCAAGTTTTCTGATCCCTACTTTCCCCTGATGTGGCTCCTTCAGGTGAGGAGAAGCAGGGATTTTCATGTGGGGTAGAGCTGTGTGCAAACTAGGGTTGGTGGAAGTCTAAGCTGGAGCCCCATGAGCCTTATCAGAGGGTACCAGGCAGTGCAGGTGGCTGCTCCCAGCTCTGGTCACCACAGGTTTTTAAGGAGCAGGCCCTGAGTGCCCTCTGGTGAGGAGAATGTCCTTTTGTTGTGGCAGATGAAACTTAGATGATGAGAAACCCAAATGTGCACTCAAAGAGACGGAGGAACAAAGTTTTATTATGCACGGGCCCAGAGGAGAGTCAAGTCTCCAAAAAATCTGAGCCCTGGGCATCGGCTTTTGTGGGGTTATATAGGTTTCTGTTTATTGGCTGCTGGGCTGCTGGGAAAGCAGGCAAATTCCTGAAGCAAGTGGGAAGATGGGAGTTACAGAAGCAACGGTGTGAGTTTAGCTTATCTTCCTAAAGCAGAGTGCCTCAGGGAGGAGAGGAGTAGAGTCATTAACTTTGTGATTTCCAGACAAAAGGGGGAGGAGGGCACTTATGTCCCTAAGTTGTGCATTTCATGGGAGAAAGGGAGGAGGGACAGTTATCTTTCTAAAGCTGCCGGTTTCTGCTGAGGGGGAAAACAGAGAAGAGCTGCAGCACTTTCTTCATTTCCCCCCTTTGATGCCCTTATAATAATTTTTTATGGGGCATCATCTGTTAATGTGGGGATTTTTTTGTAGGAGATACAGAGAAGTTGGTGGGACCTCCTTCCAGGGAGCGGTGGCACCTACCAGCAATCTCTAAGTGCGGCAGAACCCTCTGCTTTTGTGGGTGTCTTGGCAGAGGCATTTGTTATAACTTCCCTAGTTGTGGTTTCTCCACCCTTTCCTTGGGCATGTATGGGGGCATGGGGGTACGGGGAAACTAGCAAGGTGTAAGGAACGTGATCTTGGATTGCCCTGCAAGTGTCGAATATTACAGAGGCTGAGGTTGCACCTGTTGAGAATGGGACTGAAGCATTCAGCACAGATTGTATGCCCCCGGTTTGACTGACTTGCAGCTGCCACTGGTTTTAAGGGCAGGCATCAGCCTTTAAGGAGGGGGCATAGAAGAAGGGGAGAAAGATAAGCAAACTAGGCACAGAAACATCCTATTATGCACCAATTAGTTATTGCAAGTAAGGCCCAATTCATTAATCAGCCAGTCCAGTCCTGAACAGCAGAGTGAGTAGCCCCTTCAGGAGCAGAAACCACCAGAAACAGGAGTCCATTTAGTGGGCATCCGGCAAGGTCGGTGTTCAGGGATCCCAGGCGACTCGCACTCTCAAGGGGTGGCCGGGTACAGGTTGTACTGTCCAGCTGTCCTGTTCTTTATTGGTGTGCTTCTTGACCCTGGAATGATGAATCCAAGGGACAATGCCTGCAACTTTAATAGCAGTAGGAGTTGCAAGGATCACAGTATGTGGACCTGTCCAGACAGGCTGAAGGGGTTCTTTTTTCAGTCTTTGACCCAGACTAGGTCCACTGGCCAGTGGGGGTGCACCGGGTGTCCCAGTGGGATGAGGTTTTGGGACAAGACAGTTTTATGTATTGGGGTTAGAGTTTTCCCCAGCTGCTGGAGGATGGAATCTTGGCCAGCCTCCCCCAGGAGCTTGAGATTTTTTCTGAAGGCCTGGATAATTGGGGGTGGCCATCCAAATAAAATTTCAGAGGGTGAATAGCCCATGGATCCTGGGGAACACCTAACTCAGAGAATGGTTAAGGGAAGTAAGTCTACCCAGGGAAGACAAGTTTTTTGGCAGATTTTGGCTAGGCTGCCTTTAAGGGTTCGATTTATGCATTCAACTTTCCCTGAACTCTGAGGCCTATAGGTGGTATGGAGTTTTTACTTGATCCCTAACATTTTCACTAGTTTTGAGTTACATCCGGGAGATCCACTCCCGGATCCACTGTTGAGCTTCTCCCCAGGCAAAGGATTCTTTTTCTGGACCCTTCAGAACTTCCTAAAGAGTTTTGGCCATGGCTGCAAATGCGGGAATCCAGATTTGACAAAATCTTGCAGCCCCAAGGAACTTATGAAGTTTTTTTGTGGCAGGGGTAGAGATGGTGCAGATCACTTTCTTTCATTCTGGTCTGAGTATCCAGAGCCCTTGTGTGATGCTAAACCCCAGGTACTTGACTTGCTGTTTACAGACTTGGGCTTTTTTCCAAGACACTTTGTATCCAGTCTGTGCTAGAAGTTGCAGGAGAGTCTGGGTCCCTTTCCAGCAGTCCTCTTCCATCTCACTGGCAAGTAGGAGGTCACCCACATATTGTGAAGGGGGACACCTGCAGTCTTTCTGGGGGTAGGTGGCTAAGGTAGGGGAGTTTTTGAAGCCTTGCGGGAGCCGAGTCCAGGTTAGCTGAGTTTTCTGCTGAGTTCTGGGATCAAAGGCAAACAGATGCTGGCTCGGGGTGGGGGACAGCTGCAGGCAAAATAAGGCATCTTTTAAGTCTAAGCAAGTGAACCAGGTGGCTCTGGGCAGCAGCTGTCCCAGCAAAGTGTATGAGTTGAGAACAACCTGGTGCAAGGTGAGGGTGGTGTTAATGGCTCATAGATCCTGTACTGGTCGATATCCTGTCTCATCTGGCTTCTTTACTGGTAATAATGGGGTGTTCCAGGGTGACTGGCACTTGATCAGGATCCTGTTTTTTCACATGATCTATGTGTTTGACCATGCCCAATTGTGCTTCTCCAGGGATTGGATACTGCCTCTGCTGGACGGAGACTGCTTCAGGCTTCAGGTCGATGATGATGGGTGCATGGTTCTGTGCCATGCCTGGTTGTTATTTTTCTGCCCAAACCTGGGGGAAAAGTTTTAGCAGTTTTTCCATATGCTGACTTGAATTTTCTTCTGCAGGAAGCCTCCATTCCTTACTTCAACGTATGGTAACAAGGAGAGTGAGGCCGGTCCCGAGGCTTAAGCTTGCTGGTCCCCCAGGTTTGAAGGTAATCTGGGCTTCCAGTTTGGCTAAGCGGTCCTTATTAAGTAGGGAAACTGGACATTCAGGCAGGTACAGAAGTTTATGAGTCACGTCATGGCCACCAAGCTGACAAATTCTCGACTGACAAAAAGGCCATTGTCTTAACTGGTCTCCAGTTGCTCCCATGATGTTAGCAGTTTTTCTGCTAAAGGGGGTGATGTGGGTTGTGACCACAGAATATTCAGCACCAGTGTCTATTTTCTTTGCAGTAGGCACATTGGTCTCTGTCCAAGGGCACCTATTTGGTGCTGGCTATATCCAGGTTCCCTTCCAAGGGCCAGTTAACATTAAAAGTGGGCTGCTCTAATTCACATAAGTTTTGGAAGGTGCCGAGGTTCATCCAGATGCCATAATCTCTGGAAAAGCCTTCTTGAAATTCTTAAAGATGCAGTTTAAGACATTAGGGTTTGACTGTAATGAGCCTATACCCTGCGTCTAGCCTATACCCTTTGTCTGCGCAAGACAGACAAAGGAAGGGATTGCCACTTTCAAGGCCACTCAGATGCCCACCTGTGCATGTCTTTCATGAGAACTTCAGCTCATCTTAGCTAAGGTGCCCGGGCAGAGTTCAGGGTGGGTCATTATGCCATATGACGTAGCCACGGAAAACAGGTTAGGGCCCACTCAGGCTCCATAACACAGGCTGTTGAGTCACAGACTGGAATAACAGAGGCAAGCCTCTGTCATCCTCATTCACATACACAATCACTCAGAAGTTACACAGTCCCTCCCGCAGGGATTGACAGTGATAATTCCATAACCTGAGTCAGTGGTGCAAGACAGACAAAGGAAGGGGTTGCCTCCTTCAAGGAAACTCAGATGCCCACCTGTTCACATCTCTCACAACAACTTCAGCTCATCTTAGCTAAGGTGCCTGGGCAGAGTTCAGGTGGACTGATATGCCACATGATGTAGCCATGGAAAACAGGTTAGGGCCCACTCAGGCTCTGTAGCACAGGCTGCCATCCTCATTTACACACAATTGCTCAGAGATTATGCAGTCCCTCGCACAGGGTCTGCCCTATCCTGGGATCTTGATACTCGAGATCTTGGGAGATGACCGGTAACCCCTTCAGTCCAGAGATAGGCCTGACTGAGGACTTGACACCCGGGGTCTTACCTTTCTGGAGTTTTTTGGCACTGTTCAGTCCACCTCCCCCCTGAGTCAAGCCGGGGTTTGAGGATGCAGCCCTTGGGAACCACCTCAGAAGGAGGTCCCATTAAGAAAATGGGTGGCTCCTACCTTGTTTGCTCAGAGATCGCCATCGGCCGTGCTCATCAGCCCCAAACTAGAGGCACAATGGGCCTGCTCAGTTGGGTTTCATGGTCAGGGAACCAAATGTTGTGGCAGACAAAACTTAGATGATGAGAAACCCAAGCATGCACTCAGAGAGATGGAGGAACAAAGTTTTATTACATGCAGGCCCAGAGGAGAGTCAAGTCTCCAAAAAATCTGAGCCCTGGGCATTGGCTTTCGTGGGTTATATAGGTTTCTGTTTATTGGCTAGTGGGTTTCTGGGCAAGTGGGCAAATTCCTGAAGCAAGGGGGCTGGCTTTCCCATTGAATTGGAGAACAAGACAAGCATACCCACTGTCACCAGTTTTGTTAAATAGACAGCTGGAGGTTCTAGCTTGAATAATCAGGCAAGAAAAAGAAAGAACAGTTTATCCATTGCAGGTGATGTGCCACATTAATGAAGGATGTTTATGTGGGAGGTTGTGGGAAGTGTGGGAGGTGGGGCATATGAGAATCCCTATATTTTTTGTGTAACATTTATGTAATTAAAGTATCTTTAAATTTTTTTTTAAATAAAAGAAACAACCCTCAACCATTCAGAGAGGAAGAAGTAAAACCTTCACTATTTGCAAATGATATGATCATATACATATCATGTTCCCAAAACTACAACAAAATTGCTAGAGCTAATAAAAGATTTCAGCAGAGTGGCAGTATACAAGGTTAATAAATGAGAATTTGTGTTGTTTCTATACATTAGTAATGTAAAATATGAGGATGATGTGAGGGGAAAAATTCCATTTACAATAGTGATTAAAGAATTAAATATTTAGGAATAAACTTAAGCAAGGATGCAAGGCTGTAGAATTCAGAAAACAACAATGCATTGCTAAAAAAAATCAAGAAAGACCTAACTAAATGGAGAAATATTCCATGCTCATGGATTGGAAGACCAAATATCATTAAGACATCAATTATATACAATTGATATAAAGATTCAATGCAATCCAGATAACAATTCCACAAACATTTTTTAAAGAAGTGGAAAGCACAATTATCAAATATTTGAGAGGGTAAATGGCACTGAATGCTGAGAAACATCTTAAAAAAGGAAGAGGAAAGTTGGAGAGCTCTCACTTCTGGACATTAAAACATATTACCTTGCTACTGTGGTAAAAAAACAGCATAGTACTGGCATATAGATAGACACATAGACCAATGGAACGTAATTGATGGTTCAGAAACAGATCCTCACATCTATGGTCAAGGAATTTTTGACAAGCCTTTCAAACCCACTCAGCTTTGGCAGAAGAGTCTATTCAACAGATGGTGTTGGGAGAACATATTTATAGCCAAAATAAAGAATAAGAACCCTATCCCACACCTTATACAAAAATTAACTGAAAATGAATCAAAGACCTAAATATAAAATCTACAACCATAAAACTCCTAGAAGAAAATGTCAGGAAATAATTTCACAACCTGGTGATAGTTGGTGTATTCCTAAATCTTAGACCAAAAGCATGAGCAATGAAAGAAGACATGGATAAATGGGACCTTCACAAACTTCCATACTTTTGTGATTCAAAGGACTTAGTCAAGAAGGTGAAAAATCAACCCACTCAATGGGAGAAAATATTTGGAAACCACATATCCGGTAAGGGTTTTATCTTCATTCTATATAAAGAGATCATGCAATTCAACAATAAAAGAGCAAGCAATCCAATATAAAAATGGGACACTTAAATAGACATTTCTCCAAAGAGGAAATACAAATGGTCAAAAAGCACATGAAAAAATGTGCAATATCACTAGCTATTAGGGAAATGCAAATTAAAATGACAATAAGATAACATCTAACACTGTATAGAATGGCCGTTATTAAAAAAACAACACAATAAGTGCTGGAGCAGATGTGGAGATATAGAAACACTCCTTCACTGTTGGTAGGAATATAAAATGGTTCAGTCTCTGTGGAAGACAGTTTGGCAGTTCCTCAGGAAGCTAAATATAGAACTGCCATATGATCCAGTAATTCCTCTATTAGGAATATATCCAGAAGTAGAGAAAATTGTGAGGCAAACAGATATTTGCACACTGATGTTCATAGCGGTGTTATACACAATTTCCAAAAGATGGAAACAAACTAAGTGTTCATCAACCAATGAATGGATAAACAGTTCTGGTATAAACATATGATGGAATACTATGCTGTAAGAAGAAATGAAATTGGACACATAATATAACATGGATGAAACTTAAGATATTATTTTAAGTGAAATAAGCAAAGGGACAAATATGGAAGGGTCTAACTAAAATGAACTAAATACAAAGAAAAAGTGCATGGAGTTAAAACCTAGAGTATAGGTTATTAGGAGATGAGATGAGGGTTAAGAAGGTGTACTGATGCTTAATGGATGTAAACGCTTTAATTAACTTGAAAGTAAAAGTGTGGAAATGGATAGAGTAGATGGTAACACATTAGAGTGAGTAGCAGCCAGTTTACAAATGGGTTTGTGGATGAAAAGGGTAGTCTAAGGATGTAAATGTCAATTGAAAAAAGCTAGAGAAGAATCTAGGGGCTGAATACCACTGTGACTGAAAGGTAAATGAGAATCATGGTTAATAGCACAAAAACAAGAATGTCCTGCTATGAACTGGAACAAATGTACGTCACTACTGAAATGTGGTAAGAATATGAAGAAGCATAGGAAGAATACAATTAATGTAACCTATGGACTATAGTTAACAATATTACTGTAATATTCTTGCATCAATGCCAAAGATGTACTGTGAAAATAATAGGTGAGTATGGAAAAAATACACCAAATGTTTGCTATAGACCATAGTAAGGGGTAATGGTCTGAAGATATCTCATAATCTTTAACAAATGTTTCACAATAATGTAGTGTGTTGGTGGAGGGGTGTCATGTGGGAATTCCACACATGTGCATTGTTGTTTTGTAAGTTCACAACCTCTCTAATAAAAATATATTAAAATATATCTATATGGAAATATTTAAATCCAGGTATACCCTAGCAAATTTGAAAAATAATGAAAAACAGGGGTCATATATCCATAGGATACTGAAATACATTTTAAAGATCAACTAATTAAACAGTGCTAGGCTGTCACAGAAATACAAATTTAATTAAAACAACCCAGAAAAATACTTATCTGAAAATGGATTGTGCAAGCAAATGAAAATTCATTTATCCATCTTGCTTCCCCTCCTCCTTCCTGCTTGGCACCCCCATCATCTGCCATGTATCCCCAGATCCCTTCCTCCCATCTTATCTCCCAAGCACAATGTCACCTCAAAGATTTTGCCACCCTTGGATCCTGTCTTGAGCTTTCATGAATTTAAAATTTCTCAATCTTTCCCTTCCAGAATGGCCACTCCCTCCTTCTCTCCCTGGAGCACTCCACATCCACTCAGCCACCCTGGGGCCAACTGACAGATGTCCTATCTGAGAAACCTTGTCTAAATGCCCCAAATACTGACAATTTCTTTAGACCACACTCTTGTCTCCCAACACTTTCCATGTTTCCTGTGTTATTTATTTCCTTTTGTTTTTCACAAATAAATTTCTGTAAACCCTGAAAGTAAATCAATATTAGCAATACTGGGTCCATGTACAGAATTTGGTACACAGATGTCCCAGTCAATATCTGTTAAATTACTTTAGAAAGATGAAATGGCAAAAAGACCCAGGATCTGTGGAGACTGTGTTTTTGCTGTGACCGGCAGGGTGCTCTGTGGGATCATCCTAGATGATCCATGCTGAGAGATCTCACAATGGGTGAGTATCCCACTGACTTCAAGTCTGGGGTTGGACCTGAGATTCCTGATGGGGAATCAACATTTGTGGTCTCTGGATGTGTCTCCTGCCCTTAGCCTTGTACATGGTCCCACCAGTGGCTACTTCCATACAGGCTTCCCCCAAGGAGGAACCTCAGAGTATCCCTGACCCTTAGAGGCCTCTGACCAGATGCCCTAGCTCAGGAAGGAGATAGGGCAGAAGAGGAAGGGAACATATTTGGATATTGGTAGCCCTCCTGCATGAGTCCTCTAAGGGGCAATTAGAAGGTCTTCCAACAGGCTTACTGGGTTCCTTGACCCATCAAACATGTGGGTCTGTGTCTACAGGTTTCCTCTCCCAGCCTGTGCTAACTCAGCCCTCCTCCCTCTCCTCATCTCTGGGTACAGTGGCCAGACTTGCCTGCACCCTCAGCAGAGGCTCCAGTGTTAGTGACTACAACATTAACTGGTACCAGCAGAAACCGGGGTGCCCTCCCTACTATCTCCTGTACTACTCCTCAGACTGAATTAAGCACCAGGGCTATAGGGACCCCACCTGCTTCTCTGCATCCAAGGATGCCTTGGCCAATGCAGGGCTTTTACTCATTTCTGGTCTCCAGCCTGAGGATGTGGCTGAATATTCTTGTTGTATATAGGATGGGAGTGGGAGCAGCTATAGCTCCTCACAGTGACTCAAAAGAAGAAGTGAGACAAAACCCCTGGGCCCAAATGCCTCAGGTCTGAGCCTGTTTTACTTGAGAGACAGCAGTGGGGGCATCTGTGAGGGAGACTTCTCTGAAACAAGATCTATCATGGAGTGGAGGAAAGATAAATACACAGGTTAGACAGACTAGGGAACCTCAGGAAGGCACCACCAGATGAGGAAGGAATAGAGTTTAGCTGCACTGTCCCATGGGTCCTGGAATAAATTAACAAGTCAGACTGTTGTCTGCAGTTGACAACACTGCCCATTCAAGCCATGTCCATCCAACAGCATCCATCCCCTTATTCCCTGAAGTGGGGCCTGGGGGACTACTGATAGGTCCATAGCTGATATGTATATATTTTTCTCTCTTTTTTTATTGTGTGTAAAAATCAAATTTTTCACAATACAAACCAATATTTGTAAAATGATATATAGATATATATGCATATATGTGCATTTGCTTACATAAATGTTATTTTTTCATATATATTTTAAAAGATGCTGAGATTACATAAATGTTACACAAAAATTACAGGGATTCCCATGATCTCCACCTCCCATAACATCTCACATAAACATCTTTCATTAGTGTGGCACATCACCTGCAACGGATATACACATCCTGGGGCTTTGCCACTAAGCATAGACTACAGTTCACATCGTAGACCACACTCTCTCCCACACAGTTCTGCATGGTATATGCTGATGTAAAATGGCATATATCTGTCACCACAATGTCACTCAGGACAACCCCCAAGTCCTGAAAAAGCCCCTGTATTACTACTGCCCTTCCCCTCCCTGCCCCAAAAGCATCTGGTGGCCACTGGCTCCACCTCACTGTTATAATTTCTTCCATTGTTTGAGTCACAATATGTCTACAACAGAATACTATTAAGTCCAATCTAGTCCATAGCTCTTCCCCCACTCCTGAGGGGACTGGAATGGTGATGTCTACTCCACCTCCAAATGAGAGCAGGCTTATATCCCATGGATATGGTGGATGGGATTATCCTGCCTTCAGCTGCAGGCTCTCTCCATTCCCGGGGATGGCCGTTGTCCATTATTGTCTCCTCACCAGGTGACTTGGTTGAGTCCACTGAGCTGTAGAGTAGGAGTTGCAGCTCCACCGAGATTCCAGGAACAGCTGGCACATAGGCAGGACAGAGGCTCCAGTCTCTGGAAGTACACCTACAAACTCCACCCTCACATATAGGTTTGAATAGAAGGGACTGATGGATCATGTGCAGGGAAGACATATTTGAGTCCAACTCTGTCACTCTCAGGAGCACAGATTCCAAAGTAGAGCCCACTGATAAGGCATCAATATCTGGGGCTACCTCCCCTTATATAGGACCTGGGTGTGTCCAGAGCCCTCAGGAGCCCCTCTGTGTGGGGTGATATCCACTTTGGTGTTCTATGAGATCCTACTGAGGTGTGCGTAAGTGTTACCTCTGGGATGACTTCCTGACTCTCTTTGAAGTGTCTTAGCCACATGAACTCATTTGTCTTTACCTTTCCCCCCTTTTATTCAAGGTTTTTTCCAGTCATGTTTCAAGTCAGCACTTGGTATTAATCCCTCATTGCCAGGAAGGCTCATCCCCGGGAGTCATGTCCCATGTTGGGGGGAAGGTAATGCATTCGTATGCTGAGTTTGGCTTAGAGAGAGGCAACATTTGAGCAACAAGGAGGCTCTCAGATGCCAACCCCTAGTCACCCCATAACAGTAGGCCAAGTTTCAATTACAGGAGCGAAGACTCATAAGGCTAGTCATCAATAACAAAAACCCAACATTGGGCCATCCTCTTTTGCCAGACACTGCCCCTGCACTGAGGGTACTGTTGCTGCTCCCTTGGAGAATGCACCAGAGCTCTCCAGGCTGGGAATTCAGTATTCCTTCAATTATTGAATGATTGTCTACCCACCATGACCATGGCCCATCCCTTGATCATTTGAACAATTTTATATATCTTTCATATAGATCCAGATGAACTTACTCCCATGAATCCCCCATCCCAGACACCTCCCACCAGTGATCCTCGGCAGCCCCCATTGTAACCCTTCTGTGATCTAAACCTTCCTTGAAGATGAAGCCCATATAATAACCAAATAGAATTAATAGGAAAATGAAATAATAATGATAAGCTTAAATGCAAGAGATAAAATACAAGATAACTCAGAAAAAAAAAATAAAAATAAAATATTATTAACGGATTGGGACATTCAAAAAACAAAATGGGAAAAAAACAAAAAAAATTATTTTTATTTTTATTTTTTTTAAATTGTTTCTTATTTTTGTTTTTTCTCCTTTTATCACTGCATTATCAGATGTCCAATGTGTACCGTGACACCTTC
>JAQZBX010090740.1:0-12469 GCA_029593785.1 Cabassous unicinctus
TTTTTTTTTTTTTCTGCCACTACAAAGGTGCTGCAATAAATATCCTAGAATATAAATCCTTAGATACCGGTGCTTTTATTTCCATAGGATAGAGTCTATAGGCATTAGTGCTGAATTTGGAATCCTCCATATAAAGTGATGAGCACATGGGTAAAGCTAGCCAAAGCATCAGACTCTTGAAATATGTGAGCGCCTTCAAGGTCAGGGAGAGAGGATAAACTACTTATATGGCCAAGGGATGGTAGCCAAAGAAGACATTCAGCCAGGGGTCGCTGAGCTGGCACAGGAGACAGCTAGGCAGGGCCCAGCCCCTGCACATGTCCCGGTTAATTCCACAATTCCCTTGGGCATTTCTGGAGCAGAAAGAGTTACAGAAGCCCAGCTGCCTCCAGTACTAAGGTGTCTGCCTTCTAGTCTTGGTGTGCTCATTCCAAAGAAAGGGAAAAAGAAAAAAGAAATCACTCTCCCCCCCACTCCTCGTTACCAGGGGAATTATTCTGTTGTGCGCTGCAGGGCCCACATTAGATTCTGTATCACAACCAACTTTTTCGTAGTTGTACCACTGAATAAGGATAACATTAAGGTGGAAAAAATGGAAGAAAAGATGAAATAAATTAGGAGTGACGTGGCCGTTAGAAATTGGAGAGAAAGAAATCGGAGGCTCTTGACCTTCCAGTGAAAGAGAAAAACATTTAAATAAGTGTTCACAGCACAGTTTGATATGCAGAATAACAACCCTCCCCCCAAAAATGGGCAAAAGACAGGAACAGTTTGCAAGGGATAACTGCAAATGGCTATTAAATATATGATAAGAGACTCATCTTCCTCAGAATATGAAAAATGCAAATTAAAACTGTAATGAGATATCATTTCTCTCCCATCAAATTGGCAAAAATCCAAAAGTCTGACAACAGACTGTTGATAAAACTGTGGGAAAACAGGTCCTCACATAAGTGCTGCTGGAAATGCAAAAGGAGCCAATCCATATGGGGGGAAATTTGGTGACATCTAGAAAACTACAAACTCATCTAACCTTTGACACAGCAACCCCACGACTAGGAATCTATTTCAGAAAATAAACTTGCATAAACACATATGACATATGTACAAGAGTATCCATTGCCAATATTGAAATAGTAGAAGAATAGAAAACAATCCAAATATCCACCGATAAGGAGCTAGATGAATAAATTATGGCGTATCCATACAACGGAGTCTTTTACAGCTGCAAAAATGAATGTGAAATTCTCTATATACATTTGTAAAATGATTTCCAGGGTATATTGCTAAGTAAGAAGATCAAGGTACAGAGCAGTGTTTATAGTATGCTACCTTTTGTTTAAGAAAGGGAGTATATGGATTTATAAGCATATTGGCTTATATTTTCAAAAGGTAATAATGGAAAGATAAACCAAAACCAGTAAAAATGGTGCTCTTTTAGGGGAGGGATAGAACAGGATAGACGGCGGGGATGGAACTAGACTTTATTGAAAGTACTTTGTTTATAATTTTGACTATGGAATTATGTAAATTTTTTTATTTTTTAAAACCTTTTATTATTGTTGCTGTTGTCATTTTTTGTAAATGTTTTTAATAAAAACAAAATTAAAGGTATAAATAAAATGTATAAAAATTGAAAACAATGGAAACATATGATAATAATTGTATATTGGGTTGACCATTTAGCCACACAGAGTTACTACAAATGACTTGCTAGCATAGTATTTTGTCAATATATCCTTAATGGGATACTTCCTAAGGACTAAAAAGAACCATGAAAAAGTCTTAAACTCCTTTCAATAGTATATTAGTCAGGTTAAACCAGATTATGTTATGTCATAATAACAAATAAACCTAAATCATGGTGCCTCCAACAACATTTTTCTTTCCTGTTACATGTTTATTGCATGTTGCAAAATCAACATTTTTCTTTCATGGTACATGTTTATTGCATGTTGGCTACAGATCCAATCCATGTTGTTTTCCCTCTGTGACACAGGCTGGGGAAAGACCATTTACCTGGAACATTTTATCAGTTATTGAGTCAAAATGAAAAAATACTCAGGCTCTTAAAGCTTCTTTCTGGGCGTGACCAACGTCACTCTCATTCCACTCTCATTTTATTGACCGAAGCAAGCCACATGCCCAAGACTGAGTTCAACAGGACAGGGATATAGAATCCTCCCTCGGCGAGGGGCACTGCAGGGAACGGCACCAAATGCTATTCTATGTAGTATTGGTGAACAATACTACAGTGTAACATAGATAATAGTATTGATATTGTTATTCTGAAACTATCCTAAGTATATTGTAGGATCAGCAAATAAGTACTTTTATTAACATCATTGGGAACCAAGATTTTCAGCTTAAAAGACAAGAGACACAAGTATAAACCCAAATAAATAAGACTCTATAATTTTATATTTTGTTTGGAAATATCATTAAACTCTATTTGTTTTGCTCTTTCTAAATGAAAGAGAAAAAGTAACCTAACAGTCCATTGAAAAGGCTTAGAAGCAATGATGACCCTGTAGCAATTCCAGTGTCTCACTTGTGATCTAAATACCATTTCCTACTAAAAGGAGCCAGAATATACTGACCTAGTTTCTGTGCTGCCCCAAACCTATTCAAACCTGCCCACCCCATTACTCCAGGAATCAGCCACCTGCCTTGCATCCTGGCCAGAGCTTCCCCTTCCCTGTCATTGTAAAGCTGTGGTCGCTATTGCTGCTATTCCAGCCACCACAGAATGAGGAGACCCCTTAGGAATACTAACTGATAAAGAGACCACGCTGCATTGTGCCTATGGCTCCACAGCTCTTTTATGGGGCCAGGTAACACGGCCCAGCAGTATTGGGGAATCAACATCATTTAGTACAAATATCAAACAAGGTTAAGAGATGAGAAGGAACCAACAGATAAACTGCCTCCTTTCCTTCCTCCTGATGGATTATTCAGAGCTGCAGTAGTTTCTGATGATATCCCTTGAGACCAAGCAACCAGCAGTGCTTTTTGCAAAACTCTAACCAGCTCAGCAATGTACCCCTTTGTGATTGCTCTTTCCTGCCTCTCTTCCATTTTTCCATCTCTCTTGCTTCCCTAGGATTGCTCACCTCAATAAATTGTTAGAACATGAACTTTTGCGCTACACTCTGTTTTCTAGGAAATCCAAGCTAAGACAGTTATTACAAGAAATGACCCTAAAAAGCAGACCCTCAGGATGAGATTTTGTTGTCAGATTTCCTCCCTGACTAAATGCATTAGACCTCCCTTGTTGACATGTGGTCCTCCTGACAAGCAGTGATATTACAATTACTAAAGTCACCTGTGGTTATTGTCATGTGGTGAAGTTTTGTATTATCAGGTGTCTTCTATACTTGATTAAAATGGGGGTGATAATAATGATAAAGACTATGCCATCAGTGGCTGCTATTGAGTTTGGAAACTTTGAAAAAGAATACATGTAGCCTTATCATATATCTTATATCAAAGTCAGAGCCCTGGTAGGAAAAGAGTGGGGTTCTGAGACAAAGGATGGGGATGTTTGGGTGGATGCCCTTGAGAATCAAACTGTCACCTTCCTCAGAATTGCAATGGATAAAATATATATATATATAACAAACAACATTTATGTAAACAAATGCACATATATGCATATGTATTTATATATCATTTTACAAATATTGGTATGTATTGTGAAAAATTTGATTTTTACCCACAATAAAAAAGTAAAATTAAAAATTAAAAAAAAGAAATAGTCCCTTCTCCTTGATCAGAGGAGAACAGCCTCCCCTTTTCTGGATACCTTATCTGAAGTAGGTGGTCCATGGGATGAAGTGTGTTCTTTAAAGATCCTCTTCTACTCATGTTCCCAGGTTGATAACAAGCATAAGCTCTCAGCACAGCCTATGCAGGGAAGTATAATCCCTGCTCCAGCAGGAAATCGCCTATACACAAGAGGAATTTTGGGATCTGGCTGTGTTGTACCTGCAAGAATGAGGGCCTATGTGTGGGAGTGGATCTTGAGGGTTAGTCTAGGAGAATGGGACAGAATATAGGACTATGGGTATGGGGGCACATACCTGTTTCTTGGGACTCAATATTCTGACAAGGACATCTGGAGCCAGACCTAATAGTTTTCTGGGATGGCCCCTTGAAATTTGGACATGACAATAGCTTACAGTAAATTAGGTAGTGATGCCAGAAATGCCTTGGCTGAGTATTGAAGACATAAAAAAAAACAAACCTCAGAAAAATAGTAATGATAGAATGGACTTACTATGTAAGACCTGAGAACCCACCACCTGACTATGTTCTCCTGGAGGACACATACGATGGTTCATTTAAGGCAATAGGAATTTTACCAGTGAGAGATGCACGGGCATCTTCTTAGTCCAGGTTGACAATGAGAGATATTACCATGGAATGCAGCACCCAGTATCCATAGGAATGATGGGATCCTGGGATGGCAAAGACTGTATGGCAGCACTTAACTACCGGAGGCAAGGGCCATGATTACTATAATTGGCAGGAAGGTCACAGCAGCATTCGGGTGCCTTGGCCTGTAAGGATTTGTATCATTGGCTAATAGACCACCGTGTTCCTGTGAGGCAGCTGGGTAGTTAACTAGAGTTATTTCTCAACTTATATAATGAAAAACTGAGAGCTGGAGACCAGAAGGCTGACTTCAGTGGCCACAATGGAAATATCTGTCTCTCATTGTCTTGTTTGCCAGGGCTGCTATGAGAAATACCACAAACAGTTTGGCTTCAAAAAACAGGAATTTATTGTCTCTCAGTTTCTCAGGCTAGAAGTTCAACATCAAGAAATCACCAGGTCATGCTTTATCCTGGAGTCTGTAGCGTTCTGGTGCTGGCTTGTCACAATCCCTGGGGTTCCTTAGCTTGTAGATGCATCTCTGCCTCCATCACATAGCAATCTTTCTCTCCTTTTCTGGCTTCTACTGAGTTCTCCTCCTGCTCAGTTGTCTCCTTAAAAGGACTCCAGGGAGCAGAGGTGGCTCAGGCCATTGAGTACCTCCCTCCCACATGGGAGGTCCTGGGTTCAGTTCCCGATGCCTCCTAAAAAGAAGACGAGCACACAACAAACAGACACAGAGAGCAGACAGTGAGTGCAAACAACGAGGGGGTGGGGAGAAATAAATAACATAAATCTTAAAAAAATAAAATAATAATAAAAAAAGGACGCCAGCCATATTGGACTAAGGCCCACCCTCATTCAGTTTGGCCTCAACTTAACTGATAACATCTTCAAAGATCCTATTTATAGCAGGTTCACCTCCACACCCTGAGTCACATTAACAATAATATATTCAAGGACAGAGGCTTAGGATTTGAAATGTCTTTGTGGGGGACATGATTCAATCCATCCCACTCACCCATTTTCCAAATCTAAGTATGTTCACAAACACACATGCCACAGAAGGAGGGATGGATCCTCTGGAGGAAGACCCCATAATGCCATTTTAAGTATACTCAGTAAATAGTTCTCCATTCTTTCCCCCAAAAAAGACCTGTTGCCTTTGCCAAGGTAATTGTACACAGGGGAAAGGAGAATATCCAGAATTTTAGAGAAGAGATGATGCCAAATCTGAGCTGACACTCAAAATACCATTAAGGTTTTCTGGTTAGAATGTGAATTTATAGAGGACAGCCAAATGGAGTCCTAGCCTAATTCCAAAAAAGTCCATGGATGCACCCTTTGTTTATTTCTCTGGTTCCCAATTATAACTCTGGAAATAATACATAATGGGAATTAATATACTTAGAATCCCCACATTGGTTATAGAGTCAAAGCCATTGGGAGGGCCAAGTGGAAACTTACGGGAGTGGGCACAAAACATCCAGTTGATATCAACTAGCCTCTCTCCTTGGCCTCCCCAGTGCTTGCAGAGGGGGCCCGTGAACAAACTGTTCTCTCCCCAGTAAAGTGTTAGCACATAAGCTTTTGCCACAGACTGTTTTCTAGTGAACCTGAACCAAGACCCAGGGTTTCTTGTAAAATGGATGATTTCAGGTCTCGGAAAAGAAATGCACAAGATGAGCATGGAGCATTTTGTTGTGCCAGAAAGCAAAGGAATTATCAAAGACTAATGATGTTATGTCCGAAGGACACAGGAGCCAATTTGAAGGGGCTCTCACTACCCAAAGATGGGACAATTTAGGTGTCAAAAGAAATATTGACTGAAATGGATTTAAATGCATTAAAATATTTTTAAAATTATGAGTTCTTAATGATACTAAAAGAATCATTGGTAACTATTCCATCAACCCAGTATTCTGAAAATTGATGAAGAAGATAAAGAATTATGTATCTATTCTGCCTTTCTTGTACAAATTGTACTTCAAGGTAACTAAATATTAAATGAGGGGAAGTTCTTCTTTATAAAAGAATTCCACCTAACAAATGTAGAAGGAGCAGTACATTTAGGAACATCATCATTTTGCACACTAGTGAAATAAGGCATTTGATCATCAATAAATGCTAATATCATTAAGTAAAAGGTTAATAGTGAACTTGGTAATGGGGAGATCAGGCTGACACACTTGAACCCACTAATTATTTTCAACATAATGGAAAGTGGAAGAAGCAGATGTTCTGTGCCAGTAATGCGATGTAGTAGAAGGTACTACCCATGAATATTGAGCATGAACTTAATCAAGCCTTCAAATCTAACTACCAGTTTACAGGAAATTCAGGGACAGAGGAACAAGTTAAACAACAACACAATGATGCAATCAGCCAAGTTCAATGTGGGAAATTCTACATGACGAACACCCCAGCTTTTTCAACAAATGTGATTATGGACTTTGGCTCCTGATTAGGACAAACCAGCTGTTAAAAGACATTTTTGAGACAATAGGGAATAGGAGTGTTTGTTAATATTGTTAGGTATGGTTGCATTTTTTTTAAAAAGTTATCTGTTACAGATGTATACTGAAGTATTATTGAAATGATAGGATTTCATTTCTGGAATTTGCTCTAAAATACTCCCACCAAAAAAAGTGGGGAGTGATAGATAAAACAAGAATGGAAAAACATTGCTAATTGTTGAAGCTGCGTGATGAGTGCATGGCGGTTCATATACCATTCTCTCTACTTTTTTACCTATACGCCGATTATTCTACTTTTTGTCTCTAGATCCATTCTCTAGTCTTCTCTGCCCAGTTCTGTGCCAACCTTTATTGATTGGATTATCCTTTGTTTGCTGGTGTCTGGGTGGGGGTAGCCAGTCAGGGTGTTCACCCCCCTCGTTCCCTCTCTGCCTTGCTGCCGACCTGATGGGAGCTTAGTTCCACGAGAGCAGTAGTCAGCATGCTTTTTCGGTAAAGGCCAGATGGTAAATATGTTAGACTTTGTGAGCCATACAGTCTCTGTGACCGCTACTCAACCCTGCCATTGTAGCACAATGCAATATGCTACAATACGTAAATGAATGAGCTGTAGACAATATGTTAATGAATGAGCATGGCTGCTTTCCAATAAAACTTTATCCAGCAGGCTGGATTTGGCCCTCAGGCTCTAATTCACCGAGCCCTGAGCTCTGGCAATAGCTCTGTTGGGCAGCCCTTTCTTCATGTGACCACTTCTCCATGGCCCCTGCCCCTGCAGGCTGAAGGTGGTCACAGATTCCCATTACTGCTAATCCCTCAGGTTGCACTTTTCTTCCCTGCTTCCATTAACCCTGACCCCACTGTCCTTAGGACCGTCATGCGGTTCTCTTCAGCTAAATGTTTTTTGAGTTATCATCTGTTTCCGTTTGGGATACTAACTGATGTGGTGAATATTTGAAATTTTCCGTAAGAAAAATAATGAAGGATTATGAAAGAAAAAGACAGCTTTAGAAGGTAACATTCATATGACCTGGGTCTTGGCTCTGTAGAGTGCCTAGACGGGGCTAGATGGAAAGCAGGGTGGATGCTCAGGGGTGGGGGCCAAGATGCGGCTGATCCAGGCAGGAGCATGCTCACGGGCCCACCCAGCCAAGAAAAGCGGCCACATGGCCAAAGACGCCAACCGCAGCTTCAGTGGCCAGCGCCAGTCACCCCCAGTGGCTCCCAGTCCAAGGAGCAGCCCAGCTGCTCTGCAGCTGCCACCAGCAAGGTCCGCCTGTGAGCCACCCTCCTCCACACCCAACAACTAACTCAGGGAGGAAACAAGATCAGGAGGGAAGTGTGAGAGTGACACATTTCTTGTTTGTTTGTTTACTTAAAGAAACTAACCATGAATCTAAAATGACTTCTAAAAAATTGCACCAAACTACATATACAGGATTGGACTTAAAATAAGTTATCCTTCTCTTCAGCAGGTGGGGACCTGTGAGGAAGATCAGGGTAGTTATAGACAAATAAACTCCACTTTCTCTACACCCACAAGAGAAGTGTGGGTAATTTTGAGACTAGCTACACCTGTGTTAGGCTTGACAGTTCAAACATTAGCCGGAGGAATGTGACTGAGCGCCCAAGGCTGCAGTGTACTCACAGGTGCTTCAGATGCTGCTGTGTTCTGGGGTAAAGCCCTGGGAAGGCCAGAAGCTAAGGAAGCTTCTCTGAAAGGTAAGGAGACTTTGCTGCAGCCCACCCTTGGAGGCAGTTATCAGTTCTCACCCAGGACACTTCCAGTCAGAGGGCTGAGAGGACCATTCCTTTCTCGTAGTTCACGTGTTCTCTGCCGGCTGCTGAAGTCCCCAGGAAATGAAGCCAGCAAGCTGCCAGCCGGCCTCGTAACTCCTCTTTCCTCTTCTTTATGAATCTCACTCTCCTCATGTGTTGCTCAGGAAATTGCACATATTTCCCCTGCCTTTGGAGCTGGCTGGCAGCACAGCTGTTTGCCCCATTCACCTGCCACCTAAGACCACTCGGAGGAAATGAGGAGGATGAGGTCATCAGAAGGGGAAGGGAACCCAGGGCGAGGGCCAGAGAGGGAGGGCACAGGGATGGGCGGCAAGCCGCTGATTTAACCGCGAGCTGCTCCTCCATTTAGAGAGCCCAGTGCTGGATATGCTTAGGGAGATGTATCCAAAACACCTTCACCCATCCCGAAAAATCTCCACGTGTGTTGAGAGTGCTGTCCTGGCTGGGCAGTCAGTGGGATGCAAAAGAAATTGTTAAAAAAAAAAACAAACACAACTACCATTAACCATTTCATTCATTCACTTGACCAGTATTTATTGAGTGCCTAATCTGAGCAGGTCGGTGGTGTTTTAGCCACTGGGAATAGTGTGATGAATGACACAGTGTGGGAGGGAACTAAAAAAACAAGACAAACATGAATGTATATAGAATACACGTATACTACACACATGTATATTTATATACATACATGCACTACATGTATAGCATGAGGGAAGGACGAGTGCCATGAAGAAAAATAATGTCAGGGGGAGAGGAGGTCAGGGAGGTCAGGGAGGCCCACTGAGGAAGAGCATCGCGTGCCAGAAAAGGCCTTTCTGCTCTGCAGGAGCTCTGCTCTCAGTCCTCACATGACCCTATGAGGTTTGTCAATTCATTATCAAGACAGGGAAACTGAGACCTAGAGAGATTACATACTTGATGAGTCCACACAGCTAGTAAGTAGGGGAGTCAGGATTTGAATCGTTATGTCCCAGCTCTCCTGACTCTTAAAAACCACGAATTCCCCAGTCTTCCAGAAGCCCCGGTCTCATTGGAAAGCCCTCGCCCATGGAAGCAACATGGCGAGGCGGCTGAGGGCACAGCCGCGAGAGCCAGACCTCCTGGGTTCCGGGGTTGTCAGAGGGAGGTCCCGGCTGGAGGTCAGGAGGGGGCGGAAAAGAGCAGTCTGGGCGTTTATCCGGCTCGCTCCCTCTGTTTTGCAGCTGTTGGCACATTTTTCTGTAAAGTGCCCGATAGTAAATATTTCAGGCTTTGTGGGTCAGCTCTCTGTCGCTGCTACTCTGTCCTGGCCACCCCACTTCTCTGTGGCTTTGGGCAAATTACTTAACCACTGTGTGCCTCCCTTTCCTCAGTTATACAATGGGAGCCAAAAGAGTCCCTACTTCAGGGGGTTGGTGAAAGCAGTAAATGAAATAATATCTGTAAAGTGGTTGGCATAAAATAAATACTGAGGGTTGCTGCAGTTGTTATACTTACCACACCACTGCAAGTCTGCAGGTGCTCAAGGGCTCGCGGGTCGCCTGTTCTGCCCTCACCCCTGGGCCCAGCTGTGCGCTCTTTCTCTCTCTTGCTCTGCTTTCCAGTCTTGGCATCAGGAGAGGCCCAATCCCAGACTGAGCTCAATCTGAAGCAGCACCTTGGAGAAGGCAAACTCCACACAGGCATTAGCTTCATTTAATTTAACCCTCACAGCAATTCTGTGGGGGATGGGGTTATTTACTAGAAAGGGAGACTGAGGGTCATGGATGATGAGAAGATACCATCTTGTTTTGATGCACCATGATGCCTCACAGAGAAGGAGGCATTCCAGTAGAGAAAGTAGCAGGCAAAATGGGCTGGAGATGGGAGAGAACGGATCTTTTCTCCTTTTCCGTCCCTTCCCCAGCCAGCATTCAGACTGCCCCGTAGGTTCCCCAGGATACCCAGAGTCCTATCCCTCCCCCCAATTCCTTCCCCTGCATCTTCTATGTTAACCTTTCCCTGGATCCACCATACTCCACCAAAGCCTACCCAGCCTGTGTTCCATACCCTCATGAGCCTCCGAATCCAACAAATACATTTGAATTAATAATAAAAGCTGATTTGGCAGTGGGAAGAGAACCCAGAGAACAACACTTGAACAAAGTTTTCATTCCTTCCAGGGCAGACTAATAATGGTCAGGCACTTTGGCAGACCCTTTGAAGATATTTTAATTTTGGTTGAGGAAGGGGATAGGGAAGCTTTGTCCCAGATTGATGAGGAAACTGAGGCTCAAAGAGCCTGTGCATCTAGTAATGCACTCCTATTTAGATCATGCCAGAATAAATGCCTCTGAAATCAGGAATGTAAATGCTATCACATATGTCAAGCATTTTTGCATAATATATATTGGTTAGCTGCCTGTTCCCGTTTCCAATCTACTAGCTTTGAACTGGAGGAGATATTTCAGTAAAGCAAGGAAAAACAATTGAAACAGAGCATTGAGGAGTGGGAGTTCCAACTGGATCTGGAGAAGGAAAAAGTAAAGAGAAGAAGGGATAGTTGCCCAGATACATTGTACATTCACCCCGTCACAATTTAGAATTTTCCAAACCTAACCCATTTTCCACAAATTCATTTACTGGCATCTAGAAACCCCACTGAGAAATCTATTTTTGATCTCCTTTTGAAGACTTTTTTAATTCCCAGGGACCATGGCCCAGTGGCAAGATATTTCCAAGAAAAGGGAGGGGAATCTAATTCTCTATTTGTTTTGGAACACTTGTGAAGGCTTAAATCCAAAGGGAGAAAAATACCCTCTTACTTCAGATAACAGATCAAGGATATATAAGAAAAGGTAAAAATTTCTCTGAAAAAAAGAGGCACCAGCTTGCTCTATTTGCACCACTTTATAAACTTATAATTTGCTTGAACTTGGAATGGAGTAGGGCCAAAAGCAAGTGGAGAGGATGAACAAAATGCATGTTTAAGATGTTTGAGATGGAATGCACTTAAGTGGTGGAATAGGATGGATGGACGGATGGATGGATGGATGGATGGATGGATGGATGGTGTATTAGTCAGCCAAAGGAGTGCTGATGCAAAATACCAGAAATCTGTTGGCTTTTATAAAGGGTATTTATTTGGGGTAAAAGCTTACAGTTGCCAGGCCATACAGCATAAGTTACTTCCCTCACCAAAGTCTATTGCCACATGTTGGGGCAAGATGGCTGCTGATGTCTGCCAAGACTTCAGGCTTCTTGGGTTCCTCTCTTCTCAGGGCTTGTTTCTCTCCAGGCTCAACTGTCCTGCTGTCTCTCAAGGCCAGGTGTAGACTATCAGGCAACTGGCTCTGTCTCTCTTCCCAGGACTCGATTCCCTCCAGGCTCTGCTCCTCTGTGTGCTTTCTTCCCGGGCTCCAGATCAAAACTCTGCATCAAAACTCCAACTCTCTTCTCTGCCGTGTAGTTTTCTCTGTGAGTCCCCACCCACCAAGGGGGCAGGGACTCAACATCCTACTGACATGGCCCAATCAAAAACCCTAATCATAATTTAATTACTCTCAGGTACAAACCAGTTTATAAATGCAATCCAATATCTATTTTTGGAATCCATAAACAATGCCAAGCTGCCACAGATGGATATATGTTATATGGATATATGGATATATAAGTGGATAGATATATGGGTGGATGTATGTATATGGGTGGGTGGATGAATGGATGGGTGGGTAGATGGATGGATGGGTGGGTAGAAGTATGGATGGGTAGGGGAGCTAGGTGGCTAGCTAAATCCTTCCCAAGCTTGAATTTTGTTTGGCGTGCATGATTATATATATATGTATATATATATATAT
>JAQZBX010090741.1:0-12465 GCA_029593785.1 Cabassous unicinctus
CTTACTGATTTCCAGCTTCATTCCATTGTGGTCAGAAAAATTACTTCATATAATTTCAATCTTTCTATTCTCATTTTGACATTTTCTGTGACCTAGCATGTGGTGTATCCTAGAAAATTGCCCACGTGCATTCGAGAAGAAAATTTATTCTATAATTGGATGTAATGTTTTGTGTATATCTCTTAGGTCTAGATCCTCTCATGTATTTTTCAAGGTCTCTGATTCTTTATTAACCCTCTTCAAGATTTTCTATATAATGTTGATAATGATGTATGAGTGTCGACCACTATAATTGTAAAGGAATTTATTTCTCCACTTAGTATTTCCATTGTTTGACCCATGTATTTTGGTTAGTTGTGTAAATATTTAGGATTATTCTTTCTTGTTGATGCATTATCACTTTTATTAATATATAGTGTCCTTCTTTGTGTCTTACAATAATTTTCCATTTTAAGTATATTTTGTCTGATATTAGTATAGCCACTCCCACCCTTTTCCAGTTATTTTTTGCATGTAAAATCATTTTTCAACCTTTCACTTGTAACTTCCTTAAATACCTGGATCTAAGACGAGTTTCTTGTAGACAATTATTATTAAATAATACTAAATGTTAATATTATTATTCTCAAGGCAGTACTTGCACTACCCATTTTTTCTTAAAGTTTATATATGTCTTTTTTAAAATCATTTTATCCTTTCTTTTTTTGCTATTAACAATTTTCCTTTCTACACTCTCCTCCAATGTCGCCTCTCCTGGTTTCTTTCTTTTATCCTGTAGCACTCACTTTAATATTTCTTGAAAGCCAGGTCTCTTATTGACAAACTCTCTTAAATTCTGTTTATCTATGTATATTTTGAACTCTTCCTCATTTCTGAAATCCAGCTTTGCTGGATACAGAGTTTTGGTTGGCAATTTTTCATTTTCTTTCAGCACCTTAAACATGCCATACCATTGCTTTCTAGCCTCCATGATCCCCAATCATTTCAGGCAGGGAATGTGACCTTGAACACAAGAAATTATATCCATGCAACATATTTTCAGGTAGGCCTCATCTGCCTTCTTGTCAATGGTAAATTTCATGTGTATGAACCCAGGTTATACAAATAAAGACTTAGGAATGGAGTAAAGTCAAGAATTCAGAACAATCACCAGGCTGAAATTAAAGGTGTGATTAAACATTCTCCCAGCAAAAATTTTGGAAATTTTAATTTTAAGGAATAATTAATTTGTCCTCAAAATTATAAAATGAGAACTTATAAAAGAATAATTCAAAAATCATGGCCATATCCTTGGTCTTTCAAATATAAGAAAGTCTTACAAAGTAATTAAATAGTTATGAAGTTGAGAAGACAAAAGATAGAATCTGTTCAAGAGAATAACATACCATGTTAATGCAACATGTGAAAATTTTTATTTAGAGACTGACTGAATGATTAATCCAGTATCCCTACATAGAGAAAGAAATTAAAGAATAATTTTGAGCAACCTTTACCTGTCTCTTCTCCTTCCAACATCAAAGTTCTTGCACTCTGCAGGAGCTACTAGAATGTAATGTCTTGGGAGAAGATTTCATTCATAGCCCCACAATGATTTAATATGTGTTACCTCATATGAAAAAGAAACCCTGTATCAGAGAATAATTTCAGGAAGTCCCCTGTGACCAGTTATCATTTAATCAGTGTAATCAAATCCACACTAGAAATAAATTATATACCCTCCGTCAATGTGGGAAAGCATTCAGAAAATGTTCTGTTTTTAGGCCACATGTGAGAACTCGCACGGAAGAAAAAAATACAGATGTCAAATATGTGGGAAATATTTCAGAAAATCTCCCAACATTAGACAACATGAAAGATTTCACACTGGAGAGAATCCACACAAACAACATGCATGTAGTAAAGTCTTTAGACAAAGGTCTTCCTTTAGATAACATTAGAAAGCTCACAATGTAGAGAAACAATCCAAATGTTATGTATGTGCAAAAGTATTTAGACAAAGTTATTCCCTTAGATAACATGAGAACACTCACATTGGAGAAAAACCATACAAATGTCATGTATGATAGACCTCATTAAATCTTCTATGCTTAGACAACATGAGAACACTCACACTGGAGAGTAACCTTCTGAAGGCCATCTTTGTGGGAAACCTTCAGTCAGAGCACTAACTTTAGAAAATATGAAAAAATCACACTGGAAAGAAGCCATACAAATGTTATATATTTGAGAAATTCTTCAACAAATTTGTGCTTAGGCAACATGAGAACACTCACACAGGAGAAAAACCTCATGAATACAGTCTATAAGGGAAATCCTTCAGTTAGCATTTTAACCTCAGGCAACATGAGAAATGCACACTGGAGAGAAACCTTCTGAATGCCATCTATATGGAGAGTTTTCTGTCAGAGTTCTAACATTAGAACATATGAGAGAACTCACAACATAAATGTAATGAATATGGAATAGACTTCATCCATAATTATACATATATATATATATATATTTAAAGATTTATTTATTTATTTATTTATCCCCCCCTTGCTGCCTGTGCTTGCTGTGCCCATTCACTGTGTGTTTTCTCCATGTCTGCTTATCTCCCCCTTGCTGTGAGGTCCCGCTGCATCAGCCCATTGTGCCGCGCGGACTGGCCTGCCCTCACATGGAGGCCCCGGGAAGTGAACCCGGGCCTCACATATGGTAAAAGGGGGCTCTATCAATTGAGCCACACCCGCTTCCTGTTGTGAGGTCTTGCTGCATCAGCCCACCAGGCCGTGCGGGCCGGCCTGCCCTCACAAGGAGGCCCCGGGAATCGAACCCGGGGCATCCCATACGGTAAATAGGAGCTCTATCGACTGAGCCACACCTGCTTCCCTATAGATTATATTTTAAACAAATGAGAAAACCCACACAGGAGTATAATTCTGTGTCAATGTAGTCTATGATAAATATTTTTATTTGTAATTTAGGCATGAATGAATTACATTTGGAAGAACACGATGTCTATATTGACTTGGAGGACATTAATTATGAGCTTCAGCCTAAGTGCACAGAAGATAAACACAGGTTAGTAATAACTCCTACAACAAAAAATCAGACAGGAAAGTCTTTAACAGGAGCAGAAGACCCTAGAGAAACAGCAGATAATTTTTCCTGGAGTAAATATTCAATTAAATAAATATGAAATGTACTTTACCTATATCTCAGTGAAATGAAGGGAGGGAAGTCTTTAGTGATTTCAAATTTCTTCATCAGCATGAACATTTTCTTATTGAAAAAAAGACAATCCTAAAACCAAAGTGAATGAATATTCAGATAGTGTTCACATCAGAAATATCAGAGAGGGGAAAAAACATTAACAAATCATGGTTTTTCACACTATTCAGAATTTTGCCTAATTATTTTTCATTGAAAGATAATTAAGATAATGTAAGATTGTGAAGTGATCTGGTTATGTTCCATGCAGAACTTTGTACCAATTTGTGGGACGAATATGAAAATTTTCTTCAAATCAATACTTGCAAAAGTATGTGAAGTAAAAGCTGTTGCTGTAATATCTGTAACATGATTCAGATTCTGTTTTTTATACAACACTAAATTTTAATGGCAGGGGTGAATCAGAAAATAACATTGAATATTAACTAAATGATGGACTATACAAAATGATGTGATGGAACTCACATATATGCTTAATATGTATGCACATAGCAGTAATTAATGGAATATGAAAAAGTAGATAAATTAATAATGTCTGGTGGCACATAAGTTTTCACATTTAAATGTTGTTATTGCTATTTTAAGTTAAATAGGATGTAAATTAATTTAAATATGAGAAAGAGAATGTTTTCAGACGTGGAATAGTATGAATATCTGGGAATGAAAACTTTGCTCAATCCTTCATGAGGAAATGTGATATTCACTACAATTAAAATTAGTTGCTATGTGACGGGGCAAAAAAATCAGAGAAATCTCAGGGGATGAGGAGGTGGAACATCACTGCCGATATGAGGTAGTTCTCATTTTCAAAATGCCTTAAAATTGGTAAGGTATACATACCATCATTCATTAATTCATTCAATTAGTACTAATATTTGTTGATTCATTTGGCATATTTTCCCTCCAAATACTCAATCTTTGTGCAAAATAAATGGTGCTAATATTTAAATGCCTCAGAGTAAAAACAGTTCAACAAGGAGCAGGCCCATCTTGAAAGTATACCTGCATAAGGAGAGGCTAGGTTATCAGCAGAAATTATATAATATGTTTTGGTTCCTCTTCAGATCATTTATTTCAATATCACTTATTTATTAAGGCTTTCAAATGTCCCAGAACCTGAATTTTTGTGGAATAATTGATAAAATATAAAAGGTTCCCACCGTCACTGTTCTATGTCTGAGGAGAAATGAAACAAAAATAAACAATAAAATAAAATGTGTGAGATTCAATCAAGACCTAGGGTTCCGGGAATATCCCTGATCAGAGAAGATACTGTAGACTTTGAAGTTGGTGGAAAGGACCAAGAGCCAAGGAATGCTGAAAGCTAACAGAAGCCGAAAAAAAGCTAAAGGAATGCAGTTTACAGGCCAGAATAGACAAGAAAATGTATTGTCCCTTATAGTCTCCAGATGGAGTGTTTCCTGTTGCCTGAAACATTGATCTGAGACATAACCAATTTAGACTTATGGCCTGTAGAATGGTAACACAATAAATTCTAATTTAAAAATGAAGTCCTTATAACACCTTGATTATTTTTAATCTCATCCGTTGTGTCTTTCATCCCATAGGCTGTGTAACTTTTATTGTAGGCTTTCATATTGTTCTTTGTGTTTACCAAGTGTCTACTTATTATCCTTTATTTCTTTAGTCATATTTTACTTCAACTCCTTGAATTGATGTAGGATATTTGTGTGATTATCATTGATTAGTCATCTTTATCCTGTATCTCATCAGGATTTTTGTTTTTTTCCTTTAGTTGAGCCATATATTCCTGTTTCTTAGAATGACTTGCAATTTTTGCTGTTCTCTAGGCATCTGAATATGTTAGTGAATTTACTCTGATGTTCAATTGCTCTCTCTTGCCCAGTGGTTTTGTTTCACAGCTCTTTTTGATTTTTGGTTCAACTGATTCTAAGTATTGAAACTTGCCTGGCTATGTTACCAAAATAGATTCAGGGACTCACAACTGCTGTGCAGATCTTCCCCCGGGAGTTTGGTACAAGAGAAACCTATAAGCAGTTTTTTTTTTCTTTGCAATTTCCTGGCCAGCTGGCCGATGGTGCTCATCAGCAAATATTTCCAGGGAGGTGACTCTTTCAATATCCACTTTCAGGTGATTCTTTTCTGGTCAGTCAAAAATCAAAGTGGGCACTTCTGTTCAAATTATCTGAATGGAAACCATTCCCTGACACACCTATGACACAATTTAACTCTTCCCAGGGTGGAAGACCTCTCTCCCCCTCTCTGTTGGCTGCCATGTGTCACAGGTTTTAGCCAGGATCATTGCTTGAGAGTGGAGGATGGGTAACATTCCCAGGATCCAGGGTTAGTAACTCACAGTTCTCATTTTGCCTTCTTCATCTCTCTGTCCCTCACATTTGTGGGTTATGAAGCACTCTTCTGGCCTGAAGATTCCTAAGGCAGGCCCCTTGGACAGCTTATTGCTCTTCATATGTTTTTTTTTGTGTGTGTGTGAGAGGTGGGCCCTGCTAAGCTATTCAGATGTCATCTTCCTGGAAGTCCCTCTTTCTTCTTTTTTTATATAAGCATTAAGGCTATTTTTTTTTTCAGAACTGCCTTCACTCTATCCCATAAGTTTTGATAAGTTGTGTTCCTGTTTTTATTCATCTTGAGATATTTACTGATTTCCCTTGCAATTCTGTCTTTGACCTACTTATTATTTGAGGGGATTTTAATCTCTATTTCTTTAAACTTTTCCCATTTTCTATTATTAATTTTGAGCTTCATTTCATTATTATCAGAAAATTGCTTCATACAGCTTCATTATTTTTGAATTTATTGAGATCTGCTTAAGACCCAATATATAGCCTATCCTGGAGGAAGATACCAAAGTACTTGAGAAGATATTTTTAACAGTTTAAAGGTATGTCTCAAAACAAGATTTAATAAATTTTTTTCGTTGTTAAAGTTTTTTTTTCTTTTTTTTATTTGTAAAATGATATATAAACACATATGCATATATGTGCATTTGTTTACATAAATGTTATTTGTTATATATATATATATATTTTTTTTTAAAGGTGCCTAGATTACCTAAATATTACTCAGAAATTACAGGGATTCCCATGTTCCCCACCGCCCACACCTCCAACAACATCCCACACAACTATTCCTCATCCGTGTGGTACAACACCCGCAATGGATATACACATCCTGGGGCCTTGCCACTGAGCATATACCACAGTTCACATCACAGATCACACTCTCTCCCACCCAGTTCTGCATGGTATTTTCTGATGGAAAATGGCCTACATCCATCGCCGGTTTGCCACTCAGGACAAACCCAAAGTCCCAAAAAAGCCCGAGTATTTCAACTGCCCCTACTCTCCCTGCCCCAAAAATGTCCAGTGGCCACTGGCTCCACCACACTGCTACAATTTCTTCCATTGCTTCAATCACAATATGTCTACAGCAGAACACCACCAAGTCCACTCTAGTCCACAGCTCCTCCCTCAATCCTGAGCAGACTTGGAAGGTAATGTCCACTCCACCTCCAAGTGAGAGAGGGCTTATATTCCATGGATATAGTGGATGGGATTATCTTGCCTTCAGTTGCAGGCACTCTCCATTCCCAGGGATGGCTGTTGCCCATCGTCGTCTCCTCGCCAGGTTACTTGGATGAGTCCATTGAGTTGTAGGGTAGGAGTTGCAGCTCCACTGAGATTCCAGGCACAGCTGGCAAATAGGTGGGCCAGAGGATACAGTCTCTGGAAGTACACCTAAAAACTCCTGCATCACATATAAGTTTGAGTAGAAGGGATTGATGGACCATGTGCAGGGATGACTTGTTTGAGTCCAACTCTGTCATTCTTAGGAACGCAGATGCCAAAGAAGAGCCCAATAATTAGGCATCAATCTCTGGGGCTATCCCCACTTGTATAGGACCTGGGTGTCACCAGAGCCCTCAGGGGTCCCTCAGTGTGGGGTGATATCCACTTTGGTGTTCTATGAGATCCTACTGAGGTATGCATAAGTATGACCTCTGGGATGACCTCCTGACTCTCTTTGAAGTCTCTTAGCCATTTGAACTCATTTCTCTTTACCTTTTCCCCCTTTTATTCAAGGTCTTTTTCTGATCGTGTTGCCAGTTGGCACTTGGTATTAATCCCTTGTTGCCAGGGAAGCTCATCCCCGGGAGTCATGTCCCCCGTTGGGGGGAAGGTAATGCATTCAAATGCTGAGTTTGGCTTAGAGAGAGGCCACATTTGAGCAACAAGGAGGCTCTCAGGTGGTACTGATAGGCACCCCATAACAGTAGGCTAAGTTTCAATTAAAAGAGCAAATACACATAAGGCTAGTCCTCAATAACAAGAACTCATCAGTGGGCCAGCCTCTTTTGCCAGACACTGCCTCTGCACTCAGGGGATGTTTGCTGCTCCCTTGGGGAATGTAACAGAGCTCTCCAGGCTGGGAATTCAGATTCCCTCATTAATTAATTGTCTACCCCCCGTGACCATGCCCCATCATTTGAACAATTTTATATGTCTTTCATGTATATTCAGATGGACTTTGTGGCCTAGTGTATGGTCTATTTTGAAGAATGACTCATATGCTCTAGAGAATGTGTATTCTGATCTTGTTAGGTGAAGTGTTCTGTACATATGCTGGCTCTATATTGTTTATAGTATTGCTCAAGTCTTCCATTTCCTTAGTAATCTTCTATCAAGATGTTCTATTCATTATTAAATATTGTGTATTATAAATTGGAGTTACATAAAAAATAAAATACAATATAATACAAGTATTTATAATTACCCATATGGTTACCATTATCAGAAATTTACTAGATCATAGAACCATCTATTTCTGCTTTCAAAAGTTTCAATGTTTGTTTCATTATTGTGGTTCTCTGCTGTTTCAGTGCCTATTTATAACTGTTTTGTTTTCTCAATGGACTGAGTACTTCATCCATACATGGTGTGCTCATTCGTCCTTTTTAACAGTTTTGGATTTGAAGGTTATTTTTCTGAAATTAGTATCATCACCCTTTCTTTAGGTGACTATTTGCTTGGGATATTTTTCCATCTTTTCACTTTCAAACATATTGTGTCTTTGAATTTAAGTTTAGTCTCCTGTAAAAAGCATATAGTTTTAACCATTGTAAGATCTTTACATTTAGGTGGAGAGTTTAGTCAATTTCCATTAAAACTAGTTACTAATAATGCAGAACTTTCTTCTGCCATTTTTGCTTTTTGCACATTGTTTATTTTACAGAGTTTTGTCTTTCAATTTTTCCATTAAGATCTATTTTCATATCTATTTGACTTTTTCTGTTGTAAAATTTTGAGTCCCTTCTCTCTTCCTTCTGTTTATTTTTCAAATATTTTTGTGGTTATTATTGTGCCTAAACACCACATCCTAAATCTATAATTGTCTTATTTGGTTGGAAACAAACCTTGTTCCTATACCCCACCATAACCTCACTTTTTGGTTATACATGTTAGGAATTAATTTTTACACAAATATCCTAAACCTTAGAATTGGCATTATTTTTTTTGTAAAGATTTATTTTTATTTACTTATTTATCTCCCTCTTGCTGTTTGTATTCACTGTGTCCATTTGTTTTGCGTTATTCTGTGTCTGCTTGTCTCCCTTTTGTTGTGTCATCTTGCTGCGCCAGCTCACCGCACAGTGCAGGCCAGCTTGCGTTCACCAGGAGGCCCCAGGAATCAAATCCAGGGCCTCACATATGATAAATAGGAGCCCAGCCAATTGAGCCACAGCTGCTTCCCTTGCCATTATTTTTTAAGCACATGCTTTCCAGAACTTACACAAATATAAAATACATGTATTTATAGTTAACCATATGGTTACAATTATCAGAAAATTTTATTCTTTTATGATACTTCTATCCACTCTGAAGAATTTCCTGTAACATTGCTTGTATGACAGGTCTTGCAGTGATGAACTCCTTCAATTTTTATTTATCTGGGAATATATTAATTTTTCCCTTATTTTTAAGACAGTCTTGCCAGATATAAAATTCCCTGTTGAAATTGCTTTCCTTCAGCAATTAATTATGTCATCCCACTCCCTCATGCCTCCATGGTTTTTGCTGAGAAATCAACATTTAATTTTTATTATGACTGCCTTTTACATAACATGTTGCTTTTCTCTTGCAGCTTTCATAATTCTTTCCTTGCCCTTTTATTCTACAGTTTTACTGTCTGAGCATGGTTCTCCTCAAGTTTATTCTGTTTGTTTTTCCTGGTCTTTTTGAATGTGTGTGTAAGTATTTCATTAAATTAGAGAAGTTTTCTGACATTATTTCTTTGAATATTCCCCCTGCCCCTTTATTTTTTTTCTTCTAGGACTACTGTTATGACAATATTGTTATTCTTGAGGTTGTCCTACATGTTCACTTTTTTCATCTTTTTTCTTTCTCCCCTTCAACCTGAATAATTTTAAATATGATGCCTTCAATTTTTTTTATTCTTTCTTCTGTATGTCCAACATCTGATATTTTTTGATGATATGATATTATATCTTATTCCTTTGGATGGCCCATGATTTCTTGCATCTTTGTTTGTCTTGTAAGCTTTTTTCTCACAATGTAAATTTTAATATTTTAATGTTTTAAGTATGAGATTTAGTCTCTAAGATATCTGATTCTTAAGTTTGCGTTCAGCTGGTTATATGTCAAATAAATCATTGAGTGATATATGATCACTAAAAAAAATAAATCAAAGCATAAAACAAAAATAAATAAATAAATAAATAAAGGTATGTCTCATTAAAATGTATAAATGTTGCTGTGACTTTTAGATAGCTTCAGAGATTTGTTCCCTCCCTTGCTTTTGTTCTCCATGGAAAGACCAAATGAATAAAGAGAGAATCCTAGGATTCACTCAGCATAATTGGGATGCTCCAAATCCTTCAGAACTATGCCCTGCTGGTCAGGTCCTCAGTGGGCACAGAAGTTGAGAAGGAGCTGCCCCTGCACTAGGGAGTCTTCAGTCAATGTTCAGGTTGCTGTGATGCAAGAGCTAATCATGCAACTTTTCAGGGACCTAATGAGCATTTCAAAATTGGGAATAAGTATAGGTGACAGGGTGACACGGAGGCCATCATTCAAAAGTGTACAGGCATAAAGGGCCTCTAGTCCTCATGTCTGTTTGCAGATACCTGTGCAATTTTTAAAGAGATAGGAGGGAATGTTTGAAAAGCCTTGTAGTTCACTCATGCCTTCATTGACTACTTAGTCCAGAACTAGTCAGAAAGTGTGCTATCAGAATGGAATAAAAAAAAATCACTGACTCTTTTGTAGAAGCCAGGCTTAAATGGCCACACTGCCCACTACCCTTAGGTAGAGACCTCAGAATTGCAGATGTCGGATCCCTAGGTGACTTCAGTCCACTTCTTTCCCTGCAAGTGGTACAACAATCACTTCCCAGGCCCCTGCTTTTTGCCATGAACCAAAATAATCCCTTCCCATCAGGAATCATGTTCAGCTGGGATCCTGGTGCACCTCCTGGGAGAGTCTGAAAAAGAGGAAGACCTTCAACCCTTAAGGTGCAGGGTGAACCCCAGGCCAGCACATGACTGCCTTGGCCATCTGGAATTTCTTGTTTGGTCAAGTAGTCTCAAGTATAAACTAAGAATTCCATCAAAGACTAAGTTAGATGAACTCTTCCCATAAATGTGGGTCTCTCCTGGGTGACTATCACTGCACTCTAAGTCAATGGTAACACAAAGATGCAATAATATACCCATCCTCTACCATAATGGCATTCACCAGTGTTTTGCTGAGGAAGAGACAGAAACTCTAAATGTTATTCAAAGGCAACTTTATTTAATCAAATGAGTTTGCGGATACATCAAATGATTAGAACAATTGATCAATCACAAAAGAAAATAATTAATTAAAGAATAAGAATGAAAATATCTGCAACCACTCACCAAATTGGGGGAAACACAACATCTTGTCTCTCATGAGGCTGGGAAGTCCCTTTCAAAGCTGGCCAGAGTCCCTGTTGGAAAAATAGTCTCAGGCAATATGTTCTCTCCTGGGTGAGACATCAACTGGCAGCGTGTGGACTATCCTGTTTTAAGGGGATCTGATCCTCAGAAATCTAATGACTCTTGCAACTTGTGACGAATGACCTCATCAAAAGAAACCAAATCCATCCAGCAGGGGAGCAGACAGCCCTCCTCCTGAGAGACACAGTGTCTTGAAGGTTCTTTTGTTCTATTCTGTTTATGGTACACTAACCTGGAACATGAAGATTTCAATACACATCAGTTTTAACTTCATGTTAACTTTAGAGGGGATGCAAACAGGATGTGCAAATATTACATCCGGTGGCTTGCTCCTTCTAAACAATTGTTTTTAGTTACTAGGTGGTGGAGTTGCCTTTATAGCAGCATTACAACATTCCAAAAGGACAAGGGACAAGTTTATCAGTCACAACAACTAGGCTGAAACAGCAGAGACTATTAATTAGATATCTTAGTAATTTTCTTATATTACATCCACTAGACTATTAAATCTTTCCACACATTTTCTCTGTTCTCAAGAACCTCTGGGTCATGTGGATGAAACATGTTGGACATCAGTGCATTCTTCCAGGACCTGGACTTGCCTTGGGGCCTGGCACTTGTCTTTGAAGGAAAAGCACAGCCATACCTGTGCTTCATTTAACAAAACACATCCCAGGACAGCTGTGACATGTAAAAAAGGGCCTGGGATTTTTGATCCAGTGTTTGTGCTCAACCTGGTGGCTATCCTGCAAAGGCCAACCTGGCAGAGCTGAACCCTGCTGAGTGTCTGCATGACACTTGGAGCCATCAGGAAAAAGAGGAATAACTAAGACATACCCACAACTGGCAACTCAGAATTGCTTTGAAATTGATCTGGCTCTCACCTTTATAGGTGTACCCAAGGTATGATGATCTAAACACATAACAAAATTGGCTCAGTAGTCAGATAATCTCTCAGGATACATTGCGAAAATCATGACTGAATCTGTAAAGAGATCACCTGTAGCCATTGGTCAATTTAATATAATTATGAATTCCAAAATATAAATGGATCATGCTTGTAAACAGATCTGTTAATCTGGGCATGATTAAGCTATGATTAGTGCCTTGACTGGGCCACATCAGTAGGGCATTGAGCCCCACCCCTTGGTGGGTGGTAGAAGAAAATATAAAAGGCATCACAAAGAACAGAGTTGCAGCAGTTTTTGAGAAGCAGTTTTTATGTTGGAGTTTTGATGTTGGAGAGAAGG
>JAQZBX010090742.1:0-12474 GCA_029593785.1 Cabassous unicinctus
GGTGGGAGCAGGAACCAAGAGAGTTTATTGAGGAAGCGCACAAGCATATATAGGCTTTGTAGATTGGCGGGCGTGGGGTTGGCGGGAAGGTTGTGGCGCGAACAGGGAGGAGGGTAGGGATTGGTGGGTTCAGGGATGAATGGTGGTTAGGCATTGGTGGCCGCAGTTGCTAGGGAGGGGGGCAGAAAACTTTAGGCGCGAACTTCTCTTAACTTCCAAGAAGAAGGCTAGCTATTCTTTGTTTCAGCCTTAGCGGCCATGTAAAAGGGGGTTGGGAGGGGGTGTTAGGGCTGATAAGGTGCCGGAAGAGTTAAAGGGAGTAGGAGCGGGAAAGATGTTTTTCCATATCCTACAACAGGGGAGAACAGCTAAAGGAGCTATCCTTGTCTGCTGATTCCCATCACAGTTTTTATTCTCTTTTCACAAAGCACAAAGTCAGTATGTATATGCAGGGGCTAAGAAAGTTCCAGGCTGTGCAGGAGATATTGGAGAAGCAGAAAGGTCTAAGTAACAGTGTAGAGTAAGAAATTTTTTATTGTTTTCAGAAGGAGCTGATAACAGCAGATATTTCCCATGCAGCAGTATATTACTTGTGCAGCAAAGCAGGTTTTAACTGTTTCAAAGATATTTTAACCAAAGCATTCCAACACTCTTCTCCCTGATCTCAAAGTGAAATATTTCCATCTTTCAACATTGAGTACAATGTTAGCTGTGAGTTTTTCATATATGACCTTTATCATGTTGAGAAAGTTTCCTTCAATTCCTATTTTTTGTAGTATTTTTATCAAGAAATGATGCTGTGTTTTGTCAAATGCCTTTTCTGCATCAATCAATAAGATTATGTGATTTTTCTTCTTTGATTTCTCAATGTGGCTTATTATGCTGATTGGTTTTCTTGTGTTGAACCAGTCTTGCGTGCTTGGTACAAAGCCTACTTGATCATGATGAATAATTCTTTTAATGTGTTGTTGGATTCAATTAGAAAATATTTTATTGAGGATTTTTACATCAGTATTCATTAAAGAAATGGGTCTGTAATTTTACTGTTTTGTAATATCCTTATCTGACTTTGGTATTAGGGTGTTATTGACTTCATAGAATGAGTTTGGTAGTGTTCTTTCTTGTTGAATTTTTTGGAAGAGATTGAGTAAGATTGGTATTAAATCTTCTTTGAATGCTTGGTAGAACTCACCTGTGAAACCATCTGGTCCTGGGTTTTTCAATTTAGGAAGCTGTTTGATGACCACTTTAATCTCTTTACATTTGATTGGTTTGTTAAGATCTTCTATTTCTTCTAGGGTCAGTGTAGGTTGTTTGTACATTCCTGGGAATTTTTCCATTTCATCTATATTGTCTAGTTTTTTGGGCATAAAGTTGTTGATAGTATCCTTTTATGCTCTCTTATTTCTGTGGGGTCAGTAATAATGTTCCCATTTTCATTTTTTATTTCATTTATTTGCATCTTCTGTCTTTTGTTCTTTGTCAGTGTAGCTAAGGGTTTGTCAATTTTGTTAATCTTGAAGAAACAACTTGTGGTTTTGTTAATTCTCCCTATTTTTTTTTTCAATTTCATTTATTTCTGCTCTGATCTTTATTTCATTCTTTCTACTTGCTTTCGGATTAGTTTGCTGTTCTTTTTCTAGTTCCTCCTGCTGTGTAGTTACATCATTGATTTTAGTTCTTTCCTCTTTTTTAATGTAAGCATTGGGGGCTATAAATTTTCCTCTCAACACTGCCTTTGCTGCATCCCATAGTTCTGAAATGTTGTATTTTCATTGTCATTCATCTAGAGATATTTACTGATTTCTCTTGAAGTTTCTTCTTTTACCCACTGACTATTTACAAGTGAGTTGTTTAATCTCCATATATATGTGCATTTTCCCCTTTTCTGCCACTTGTTGATTTCCAACTTCATTCCATTATTATCAGAGAAAGCGCTGTGTATAATTTAAATTTTGTTGAACTTATTGAGATCTGCTTTGTGATCCAATATATGGTCTATCCTGCAGAAAGATCCATGAGCACTTGAGAAGAATATATATTCTGCTTTTTGGGGTGCAATGTTCTGTATATATCTATTAGGTTTAGTCCATTTATTATATTATTCAAACTCTCTGTTTCTTTATTGATCCTTTGCCCAGATGTTCTATCCAATGCTCAGTGGTGTACTGATGCCTCCAATTATTATTGTAGTCATGTCTATTTCTCCCTTCAGTTTTGTCATTGTTTGCCTCATGTACCTTGGGGCATCCTGGTAAAGTGCATATACATTTATGATTATTTCTTCTTCATGACTCATTCCCTTTATTAATATGTAATGTCCTTCCTTGTCTCTCAATCAGTTTTGCTTTTAAAGTCTATGTTATCTGATATAAGTATAGCTACCCCAGCATGTTTTTGGATACTGCATGCATGGAATATCTTTTTCCAACCTTTTACTTTTAATCTATTGATATTTTTGTGTCTAAGGTGAATCTCTTGCAGAAAGCATATAGATGGCTTATATTTTCTTATCCATTCTATCATTCTGTGTCTTTTGATTGGGGAGTTTAATCTTTTAATATTAAATATTATTACTGTAAAGGCAGTTCTCATTTCATCCATTCTGGTCTTTGCATTTTATTTGTCATTTTATTTTTGACATATATAATTACTGTTACTGAAACAGTCATCATTTCTAGACTCTCTTCCAAGTCTCTCTCTCCTGATTTTTTTTTCAGACTGTAGCACACCCTTTTGTATTTCCTGCAAAGTTGGTCTCTTGGTTACAAACTCTCTCAGTTTCTGTTTATCTGTGAACATTCTAAACTCACCATCATTTTTGAAAGAAATCTTGCTGGACATAAGATTCTTGGCTGGAAATTTTTCTCTTGCACTATCTTAACTATATCACACCACTGCCATCTTACCTCCATGGTTTCTGATGAGAAATCAGCACTTAATCTTATTGGTTATCCCTTATAGTTTATGCATTGCTGTTGTTTTGCTACTCTCAGAATTCTCTCTTTGTCTTTGGCATTTGATGTTATGAATAGTATGTGCTTGAAGTCAGTCTATTTGGATTTATTCTGATGGGAGTATATTGTGCTTCTGGTACAAAGTTATCTATGTCCTTCAATAGGGTTGGGAAATTTTTTACCATTATTTCTTCAAATATTTCTTCTGTCCCCTTTACTTTCTCTTCTCCTTCTGGGACACCTATGACACATATATTTGCATGTCTCTTGCTGTCATTTAGTTCCCTGAGACCCTGTTCAATTTTTTCTATTCTTTTCTTCATCTGTTCTTTCATATATTCACTTTCAGAGGTCATGTCTTCGAGTTCACCAATTCTTTCTTCTGCTTCCTCAAATCTGTTGTTATATGCCTCCAGTGTATTTTAATTTCATTTATTGCACCTTTCTTTTCCATAAATTTTTTTTTCTACGTATGCTTTCAAATTCTTCTTTATGCTCATCCAATGTTTTCTAATGTTCTTAATCTCTTTAGCCATTTCATTGAATTTATTAAAGAGATTTGTTTGAACATCTATGATTAGTTGTCTCAACTACTTTATGTCACTTTCAGGCTAATCTTTTTCCTTACCCAGGCTGTATCTTCCTGTCTCTTGGTATGGCTTATAATTTTTTGTTGGTGTTTTCACATCTGGCTTGCTAGATGTATTTATTCTGGGTTCAGTTTCTCCCTTTAGTTTAAGGCTTTTTTTTGTCTTTTCTCCCTTGCTGGTTGTGTACTGGAGCCAAGGATGTATTTGGTGCTGTAAGCTATGGAGGCTGAAGTTGCCCATGTTGCCCCAGGTATTGATGCAGCTTCTACCACCTTTCTCCTCACTCAGGGGTAGGGACAGAGCTGCAGCCATGTATAATAATCCAAGTTGTGCAGGACAAGACTGTCTGTAGTTGCCTAGAGAGAATGATAAAGCTTCACACCCCTAACTTTGGCAGGGATGGAGCTATAGTTGTGGGCAAAAATCTATGGCATGTGGGTGCAAAATGACCACAGTTACTCAGGTAAACTGATGTAGCACCAGAACCCTACCTGCCAGGGAGGAATTAAACATCTGGAGTGCCCAAAAATCTAATCCATTTGGGCCAAATATACCTGTAGTTGCCCTGAGAAACTGAGGGAGTACTGTCCCTTCTGCCCTTTAGAAGTGGAAACCAAATCACTGATGCCCAACAGTTTAGTCCCTGTAGGCTGAAAGTACCCACCATTACCCAGAGTGACTGAGGAAACAACAGCCACTTCCTGTCCTATTGGGTGGTGGGGGTGGTTCTACAGGCACCCAACAGTTCAGTCCCTTTAGGCTGAGAATACATGCCATTGCCCAGAGAGGCAGAGGAAATGCCAGCCCTTTCCTATCCTATTAAGGCATGGGGTTGGATCCACAGGCAACCAACAGACCAGTCCCTGTAGGCTGAAAGTACCCGCCGTTATCCAGATAGGCTGTGGAGTCACCAGACCCTCATATCCTATTGGGGGTGGAGAGTGGACACTTAGGTATCCAACAGTCCAGTCGCTGCAGGCCAAAAGTCTGCCATTGCCCAGAATGGCTATGGAAACACCAGCCTCCTCATTTCCTATTGGGGAGTGAGGGTGGATCCACAAGTGCCTACCAGTCCAGGGAGTGTGGGATAAAAGCAGCTGCAGTTACCAGGAGACTGGGCAAACACAGTCCATCTCTTGTCCTATTGGGGTAAGGGTGAAGGCACAGGTGCCCAATGGTCAGGTTTGTGCAGGAAGAAAATGCCTGCAGTTGCCCAGAGAGAATGTGGGAAGGCCAGCCTCCTCCTATCCTATGCAGGGACAGAGGTGGTGATGGATTTGAAAACATACAATGAATCAGTTTGTGTGGGCTGAAAACTCCTACCATTGCCCAGAGAAGCCAAGGATACCTAGTACCTCTCTGATCCTTTTGGGGTGCTGGCATGCAGCCCCAGGTGATTGACTATCCAGTCTGTGCCAGCAGAGAGCACTTGCAGTTGCCTGGAGAACCTGGCACATGCCCTGCCAGCTTCCTCTCTGCTGGAGGTGGGGCTGAAGCCTAGTCTAGAGCTGCAGTCTGATCTTGGTGGAAAGAAGTCAGTCCCTAACTTCACTGGATTTTCAGTCAACCAGGCTTCCCCTCATGCCGGGGACAGAGTAAAAATGGCAGCTACTATACTCTTTCCAACTTGGACGTCTCAAACCCTAGCTGTTTCTAGTATTATACTTTAGCCAGCTGAGTCCACTAATCAGAAGCTGAGGTCCATGGACAACTGTCTCTTCCTACACTGTTTAGGGGTAATGAAGCTTCTAACTCCAGCCATGGAATAGCTGCTGAGGCAGCTTGCACAGCTAGAGTAGGATGTGCACTGGCTTCTGCAGCATGGCTTGCAGTTTCCCAGGGAGATTGTGCAGGTCCCCCCAGTTTCCTCCTTGCCAGAGATGGGGCTTACTGACAAGGGGTAAGATTAGAGCTGCAATCCAACCTTGGTAGAAAGAAGGTGCTCCTTACTAGTGCTGTGATTTTCAATCAGCCCTGCTTCCCCTCAGGCCAAGGGCATTCAAAATGGCAGCTACGAGCCTCCTTCTCACCTAGACATACTCAAAGTTTTAGTTGTTCCTTGGATTATACTTTATCCTGCTGATTTTACCAATCAGTACCTGAAATCAGTGCCACACAATGTCTTCTTACCCCATTTTCTGGGAAATGGAGTTTCTGACTCCAGCCCCAGGATAGCACCCAAGGCGGCTTGTGCCTCAGGCACCAACCTCCACATGGTGGAAGGCTCTACTCACAAATCCTCTCTGCAGCTGGGCAGTCTCCTCCTTCCATACTTTCAAGAAATATTGCAGGATACTCTTCTGGTCTCCTCGGGCCCCCAAACGAGTGCTTTAGGTACTTCTGGGTGATTACCAACTGCCCTGCAGCATGAGCAGAATCCAGGAGCTCCTCACTCTGCTGCCATGTTGGCTCCTCTCCTCATCGTAAAATATTTTAATTTCTATAGTCAATAGTAATGTACACAATTTCATTTCTGACTTTATTCATGTTCTTTCTCCTTTTTCTTGTCAGTTGAACTAAATGTTTGGCGATTTTGTTGATCTTGTCAAATAACCAACTTTTTTTTTTTTTTTTCTGTATTGCTTTCCATCTTCCCTATTCCATATATGTCCACTTTAATCCTCATTTTTTCCTTATGTTTATAAATTTGGGTTTAGTTTGCTCTTCTCTTTATTCTTCCTTAAGATATAGTGTTAGGTTTTGTGTTATTATTTAAGGTATTTCATCTTTATTAAAATATGTGTTTACAACTATAAATATTCCTCTGAGGATTCCTTTAAATACATCTCTCATAAGTTTTGGTACAATGTGTCACAGTTTTTATTCAACTCAAAATATTTTCTAATTTCCTCATGATTTATTTATTTATTGACCTATGCTAGATAGAAGGGAGTGAGTTCATATGCTGGGTTTGGCTCAGACCGAGGCTATATTTGAGCAATAAGGAGATTTTCAGGATGTAACTCTTAGGCAATATATAATAGAAGACTAATTTTCAAATTTACAAGAATGAGGTTCATAATTACAAGTCTAAATACCAAGGGCCTAGCATATTTGTACTCCTTCACTAGGAATTGCCTATGTAGTCTAAGGATTCTTACCACCCTATTAGAGAATGTAGCAGTATTCCTCAGGATGGGAATTCAATATTTTTTTGGTTATCGTGTGGGTCTTCACACAAAAACACAACACCCCATGACCACTTGTGTATGATGTCCCTTACTATGACAACACCTTTCAATAATATACAGCATGGCCTTCTTTCAAATATTGACCCAAATATAAACAATTTTGAGGCCTTCCATGAATATTCACATGCAATGTTGTTGCCTATCCAAAGCTTAACAAAACCTTCATGGTTCTAACAAAGGCTGTCCCACTAATAATATATTTTTCTTGACTGTCTCCACCAGACAATTAAATCTCAATGGCCAGGTTTCTGGTCTATCTGGCTTATCTTTCTTTTTTTATTTTTCACTGTGTTTTTTCTATTATATTGAAATTCAGTCCTTCAACAATTAAGAACAATTATTTTTTTTGCTTTTTTCACTTTTTACTTTTAAAAAAATATTTAGATTACATAAATGTTACACAAAAAATATAGGAATTCCCATATGCCGCACACCCCACACCTTCCACACCCTCCCATATAAACATCCTTCATTAGTGTGGCACATTCATTGCAATTGATAAACTCATCCTGGGGCTTTGCCATTACGCATGGACCACAGTTCATATTGTAGTTTATGCTGTCTCCCACACAGTTGTGCATTTTATGTGATGATATAAAATGGTCTATAACACCAGTCAGGATGATTCACAAGCCCAGAAAGAGCCCCCATATTACAACTGTTTTTCCCTCTCCCTGGCCCCAGAGCCTCTAGTGGCCACTGGCTCTGCATCAATGTTGTAATTTCTTCCATTACCAGAATCATAATATGACTATAGTAGACTACCAGTAAGTCCACTCTAGCCCATAGCTCTACCCTTACTCCTGAGGATGCTGGAGTGGTGACATCCACTCCACCTCTAATTGAGAGGGGGCTTATATCACATGGGGAAGATGGATGGGACTATCCTGCCTACAGCTTCAGACTCTCTCCATTCCCTGGGATGGTCATTGCCCATCATCATCTCCATGCCAGTTGTCCTGGGGGAGTCCAATGAACTGTAGAGTAGGTGTTGCAACTCTGCTGAGGTTCTGAGACCCACTGGCACATGGACAGCCCAAGGACTCCAGTGTCTGGAGGAACACCTACAAACTTCATCACCAAGTGTAGGTTTAAATAGAAGGGACAGATGAGCCATGTGCAGAGAAGACATAATTGAGTCCAACTCTGTGATTCTCAGGAGCACAAACTCCAAAGTAGGACCTACTCACAAGGCACCAAACTCCAGAGCTATCCACCCTGACCATAGGACCTGGCTGTCTACAGAGCCCTCAGAAGCCCCATTATTTGGGGTGGTATCCACTTTAGAAGTCTATGAGACCTGCTGAAATGTGCATAAGTGTTACCTCTGGGATGACATTTCAACTCACTTTGAAGTCTCTTAGCCATATAAAATAATTTGTCTTGACCTTTCCCCCCTTTTATTTGAGGTCTTTTACCAGTTGCATTTCTAGTTGGTGCTTGGTATTAATCCCTCAGTGCCAGGGAGGCTTATCCCCAGGAGTCATGTCCTTTGCTGGGGGAAAGTATTGCATTCATATGCTGAATTTGGCTTAGAGAGAGGCCACTTCTGAGCAACAGGGAGGCTTTCAGGAGGCAACTTTTGGGCAACCCATAACAATAGGCTAAGTTTCAATTTCAAAAACAAAGACTCATAAGCCTAGTAGTCAGTATCAAGGATCTATCAGTGAATTATCTTCCTTTGCCAGTCACTGTCCCTGTACTTGGGGGACTGTTGCTGCTCCCCTAGAGAATGTGGAAGAGCTCTCTAGGGTGGGAATTCAATATTCACTGAGTTATTGTGTGTGTCTCCACCCACTGTGACAATGCCCCATGAACATTTGAACATTTTTATATACCTTATATGTATGCTCAGGTGAACTTCCTGCCATGCATCCTCAATCATTGACACACCACGTCAATGATCCTCCCCTTCCCAAGTTGTAATCCTTCTGTGATTCAAAGCTTCTTAAAAAAGGAGCCATTACAATAGCCAAATATATTTAATAGGAAAATGTAACAATAAGTTTAAATATGAGAAATATAAGAAATAAAAATTTACATAAACTACAAATAATATTAAAGATTGGGATATTAAAAAATAATGGTAAATAATAAAAAAAAAATTTTTTTTGACATCTTCCTTTTCATCACGGCAGTATCTGGAGTCCTGTCTATACCATGGCCCCTTCCTCCACTCATTTCCAGTGAATCACAATTTTTCATTTTGTTTTCAAAGAAATTTTAGGTCACAGCAAAGTCACACACAGAATACAGGAGACTCTCATTTACCCAACTTCCTCCCCCTTCCCTCCCCCCATATTAATACCTTTTTATATGTGGATGGTACCTTTGTTATAACTGATATACAAATAGTGAAACATAGCTACTAAACATGGCCAATGGTTTACATTATGGTTTACATTTTAGACCATACACTTTTATAAATTTTGGTGACATTTACTATGTCCTGTGTCCATCATTGTAAGATCATGTAGAACACTTCCACTGCCCACTAAATACCCCTTGTTTGAGCTATTCTATTCTTCCCTCCTGCTCCCTTTGGGGCCCTCAGCAATCTGGCTTCACTCCTTGGATGGACAAGATTCATGGTTACATGCAACAACACTGAGGTCTTGACACACTGGTTTGTTCTTCCCTATTAGGAACTGCCCATGCTCTTGAGAGACCCCAGCCTGTCTATTTCTGAACAAATTGGTCCTCCTGAGGATGGGAGTCAACACCTTCCTGCTTAATATGTGGGTCTCCACCTGCTGATACAACACATTAAGACAGAATGATCACTCACACACTCCCTAGAAGCTGCTCCATATCTGGCTTTTTGTTCAACATCAGAGTTTGGCATATGAAAATGCTCAGGAACATTGTTTGCAGAATGATAGACACTGATTTGGATATTTGTTATTTATTAAAGTCCAAGTTTGGGGGATAATATTGATGGAAACCACTTGTGAGAGAAATAATGGAAGAGTTGTGAAGAAGCCAGTGAACAACCAAGAAATGCTGGGGATTAATTTGGGTATATATGTGGGCTGCCTGAGTCTGTTTCAAGAATGCTTGAACAGAAGCCTGCCCCAGGTGGCTTCTAAGGAGTGTGTGAGGGACATGTTGTCATAATGTGTTGTATCAGTTGGAGGAGACCCACATAATGAGTGGGAAGGAGCTGGACTCCCATCCTGAGGAGGACCAATATTTCCTCAAACAGAGGGGTGGGGGACTCTTGAGAGCATAGGTGGTTCCTAATAGGGGAGGACAAACCAGTGTGTCAAGACTACAGTATTATTGCAAGTAACTATGAATCTTGTCTTCCAACGAGTGAAGCTGGGTGGTTGCCATAATTCCTGAGCAGAGGAGGAGGGAGGAATAGAATAGATGGAACAGGGGTTATTTAGTGGTTAATGGAAGTGTTCTACATGATCTTACATTAATGTACAGAGGCCATGTTAAATATAAAAATTTATAAAAGTGTAAACCATACACTAAAATGTAAATCATAATGTAAATCATTGACTATGGTTAGTAGCTATGTTTCACTATTTGTATAACAGTTATAACAAATGTACCATCCACATTTAAAAAGGTATTAATGCAGGAAGTGGAAAAAGGGGGAAGATGTTGAGTATGTGAGGGTCCCCTGCATTCTATATGTGACTTTATTGTGACCTAAAACTTCTTGGAAACAAAATGAAATAAAGTAAGACACTGGGAAATAAATGGAAGAAAATATTACTGTACATAAAGGACAACAGATATAACAGTGATGAAAGACAAAATGTCAAAAATGTTTTTAAAATATTTTTCATTATTTTCTAATATCCTAATTTTAAATTTTATTTTATTTTCAGTTTTCTTTAAATTTTTATATATTTTCTTGTATTTAAATCTACCATTATTATTTCATTTTCCTATTAATTGTATTTAGCTGCTTTATTGGCTTCATTTTTGAAGAAGGTTTAGATCACAGAAGGGTTACAACTGGGTCAGGGTGGATCATTGGTGTGGGATATCAGTGATGGGGGATACATGTGAGGAAGTTCACCTGAACATACATATAAGTGCATACATAAATGTGTTCAATTGTTCATGGGGCATTGTCACAGTGGGTGGACATTCACACAGCCACTGAGAGAATATTGAATTCCCATCCTGGAGAGCTCTGTCACATTCTCTAATGTAGCAGCAACTCTCCACCAAGTACTGGGGCAATGACAGGTGAAGGAGGATGGTCCATTGATGGGCCTTTGATATTGATGACTATGCTTGTGAGCCTTTGCTCTTGAAATTGAAACTTAGCCTAGTGTTGTGCTGTGCCTAAGAGTTGTCCCCCTAGACCCTCCTTGTTGCTCCAATGTGGCCTTTCTCTAAGCAAAACTCAGCATATAAATACATTACCTTTCCCCCAGCATGGGACATGACTTCTGGGGATGAGCCTCACTGACACTGAGGGATTAATACCAAGACCAAGTAGCAATGCAACTAGAAAAAGACCATGAATAAAAGGGGGAAAGGTAAAGGCAAATGAGTTTATATGGCTGAGACTTCAAAGTGAGTCAGGAGATCACCCCAGAGGTAACACTTATACATATCTCAGCAGGATCTCATAGAAACCCAAAGTGGATACTAATTCATATAGTGGGGATCCTGAGGGCTCTGGTGACACCCAGGTCCTATGGTCAGAACAGATAACTGCAGAGTTTGTTGTCTTGCCAGTTGGCCCTACTTTGGAGTTTGTGCCCCTGAGTGTGACAGAGTCGGCTCAGTTATGGCTTTCCTACATATGGCTCATCTTTCTCTTCTATTTGAATGTATATTTGGTGCTGGAGTTGGTAGAGGTATGTCCAAGAGACATAAATCTTTGGGGTCTCCATGTGCTAGCTGGGCCCTAAATCTCAGGAAAGTTGTAAGATCTACTCTCCAGTTCATTGGACTCACCCAGGACAACTAACAAGGAGATAAGGATTGACAACCATCATACAGAGGAAATGAGAGAGGCTATAACTGCAAGCAAGAGAATCCCATCCATTAGCTGTATGGGATTGAAGATCCTTCTCAATTAGAGGTGGAGTGGACATCACCATCCCAGAATCCTCAGGATTGGGGAAGGAACTGTGGACGAGAGTGAATTTACTGGCATTCTACAATAGACTTGTGATTCTAGCAATGGAAGAAATTACAGCATTGATGTGGAGGCAGTGGCCACTGGAGGGTCTGGGGGCAGAGGGAGGGAAAGACAGGTATAATAAAAGGGCCTTTTTAGTACTTGGGAATCATCCTGAATGGCATTGCAATGACATTTACATGTCATTATATATCTTCCCATAGCCTGCAGAATTATGTGGGAGTGTAATCTACAATGTGAACTTTGGTCCATGCTAAATGTTAGGGACCCAGGATGCATTTATCAATTGCAATGAATGTGCCACACTAATGAAAGATGTCGTTTATGTGGGAGGGTGTGGGAGGCATGGGGAGAAGGGCATATCGGAATCCATATATATTTTTGTGCAAAATTTGTGTAATCTAAGTATCTTTAAAATTTTTTAAAATTATATTTTAAAAAAATAAATAAGTAAGAAGAATGATTGAATGAAAACCATCAGTATTTGTAATGGTTAGGCTAATGTGTCAACTTGGCCAGGAAATTGTGTCCAGGTGTTTGTTCCAACAAGCACTGGGCTAATTGAATACAAGAGAATCTATGGACTTCAATCACCAGTGATTTTACTGCATGGATGG
>JAQZBX010090743.1:0-12473 GCA_029593785.1 Cabassous unicinctus
CAAATTGAATTCAGGAATATATGCAGAGAATTATACATCATGGCCAATTAGGGTTTATTCCATGGACGCAAGGCTGATTCAATATTTCAGAATCAATTAATGTAATCCACCATATCAACCAGCTAAATAAGAAAAATCATGTGATCATATCAATTGATGCAGAAAAACATTTGACAAAAACCAATACCCATTCATTTACCACCCCCCAAACCTCAGAAAACTAGGAATAGACAGAAACTTCCTTAATTAGGTTTAAAAAGTCTACCAAAAAACTCACAGCTAGCAAATCAAACCATTATATATTTTTTCATAACTTACAAAATTGTGCAGGACGGAGTGTAAACTATAATGTAAACTGTAATCCACATTTAGTGGCAATGCTCCAATATGTGTTCATCAATTGTAACAAGTGTTCCACACTAATGAAGTATGTTGTTAATGTGGGAAAGTGTGGGAGGGGTAGGGAGTGGGGCATATGGGAATCCCCTATATTTTTTATGTCATATTTATGTTACCTGAAGCATTTTCCAAAAAATATTTTTAAGTATTTTTTTAAAGTATTATACACTATCGCCAATTGGGATTTATCCCAGAACTTCAATTTTAGTGTCCAATTTGAAATCAATTATTGTAAAACACCACATCAACAGAATAAAGAATAAAAATGACATGATAATCTCAATAGACACAGAAAAAGCATTTGACAAAATTCAACACCCCATTTTGATAAAAACACCCAACAAACAAAAATTAGAAGGCAACCTCCTTTGCTTGATAAAGATCATCTATGAAAAACCCACAGCTAACACATACTTACTGGTGAAAGACTGAAAGCTTTTCCCCTAAGATCAGGAACAAAACAAAGATATGTGCTCTTGCCACTTCTATTCAACATTGTAACTGGAGATTCTAGCCAGAACAATTAGGCAAGAAAATGAAATAAAAGGCATCCTGATTGAAAGGAAGAAGTAAAACTGTCTCTTTTCACAGATGTCATGATCTCTATCTAGAAAATCCTGAGGAATACACTTACAAAATGATTAGAACTTATAAGTTCAGCAATGCTACAGGATATAAGATCAATATGAAAAAAAATCAATTGTATTTCTATATGGTAACCATGAGCAAACCAAATAGGAAATTAAGAAATCAATTCCATTTACAATAGTACCAAAAAGAATAAAATACTTAGGAGTAAATTTAACAAAAGTAGTGCAAAATTTATCATCTGAAAAATGCACTACATTTTTTAAGCAAATTAAAGAAGTCTTGAAAGAATGGAAAGACATCCTGTGTTCATGGACTGGAAAACTCCATCTGCCTTTTATGTAGAAATTGACATACAAGGAACTCTGAATCTTGAAGATGAAACTTGAGGACATTATGTTGAATGAAGTTAGCCAGACAAAAAAGGACAAATATTATATGATCTCACTAATATGAAATAAATACAATGAGTAAACTCACGGAGTTAAAATCTAGTGTATAAGTTACTACAAAACAGAATGAAAGTTGAAAAGGGAGAGCTGATGCTAAATGTATGTAGAATTTTTAATAATGTTGATTGTAAATGTGTGGAAGTGGGCAGAATTGATGGCAATACAGTATAGTGAGTATAACTAATATGGCTGGTTTATAAGTGGGATTGTAACTGAAAGGGGTAGTTTATGGATGCAAATATCAATTGAAATAAAGCTAGAGGATAATCCCGGGACTGTATAACATGGTGAACTCAGTAGTGGATAAGGATTGTTGTTAATAGAACAAATGCAAGAATGTTCTATGAACTAGAACAAATGTATGTCACTATTTCAAGGTATTATGAATATGGTGGTACATGGGAAATTACAACTAATATAACATATGGACTATAGTTAACAGTAATAGTGTAATATTTTTGCATCAAAGGCAAAGAAGGTACTATATCAATGCTAAAGGTCAACAACAGGGGAGTATAAGAGGGTATGGGATTTTTCCTTTTAGAGCAATGGAAACATTCTAAAATTGACTGAGATGGTGACAGCACAACTCAGTGATGAAAATGAGAGTCACTGAGTGTACACTTTGGATGGATTGTACAAGGCATAGGACCATATAAAACAGTGAACCCCAAGTTGGAAAATGGATGGTGATTAACAGCACAAATATGAAAATGTTCTCTTATGAACTATAACAAATATACATTACTAACACATGGTGCTAACAATAGGGTGGTTTGTGGGAAAAATACACCAAATGTAAGCAATGGATTATTGTTAGCAGTAATATTTTTATGTTCTTTCATCATTTGTAACAAATGTTCCACAACAATGCAAGCTGTTAGTGGTGGGGTGATGTATGGGAATCCTGTATGTTATTCATGATTGTTTTGTAAACTCACAACTTCTCTAACTAAAAAAACAATTTTGAAAAATAACAAAGTTGGAGGGCTCACATTTCCCAAGTGTTATTACAAAGCTACAGTAATAAAGACAATGTAGTACAGGCATAAGGATATACATATGGTCAATGAACTAGAATTGAAAGTCCACAAATAAACTCTCACACTTATGGTCAGTTGTTTCTCAACAAAGGTGTCAAGACAATTCAATGGGGAATCAATTGTCTTTTCCTCAAATGGCACTGGGACAACTAGATATCCACATGTAAAATAATAAAGTTGGACCCCTACCCCTATATCACACCATACACAAAAATTAACTCAAAATTAATCAAAGATGTAAATGTAAGAGCTAAAACTATAAAACTCTTAGAAGAAAACATATGTATGAATCTTAGTAACCTTTAATTAGGCAATGGTTTCTTAGATGTGGCATTGACACAGCAACAAAAGAATAAATAAACTGTACATCACCAAAATTTAAAACAAAACAACTTTTGTCTTTCAGTGGACACCTTTAAGTAAATGAGAAAACCCAAAGAATGGGAGGAAATATTTGCAGATCATATATTTGATAAGGGCCTTTTATCTAGAATATATTAGGAATATTACAACTCAATAATTAAAAAGCAAATAACTGTAATAGCCCCAAAATGGAAACAGCCCAAATGTCCAACAATGGTTAAATAGATTTTTAAAATGTGCTAATTCATACAAGGGAATATTATTCGGCCATAAAAAGAAATGAAGTACTGATAAATGTTATAATATGCATAAACCCTGAAAACATTATGCTAAGTGAAAGAAGCTGGTTCCATTTACTTGAAATGTCTAGAACAGGCAAATCTATAGAGACAGAAAGTAGATTAGTGGTTGCCAAGGACTGATGGGATGGGATAATTGGATGGTGACATATAAGGAGTACATGGTTTCTTTTGGGGGCAATGAAAATGTTCTAAAGTTGTGATGATGATTGCACAACTCTGTGAATATACTAAAAGCAATAAAATTGTGCACTTTAAATGGATGAATTATAAGGTTTGTGGATTATATCTCAATAAAACTGTTAAAAAATTATACCCATAGCTAACATGATAATTAATGGTTGAAGACAATGATTTCCCCTTAAGATTGGGAACAAAGCAAGGATGTCTACTTTCACTACTGTTATTCAACAGAGTATGTGAAGTTCTAACCAGTGCAATAAAGCAAGAAAAGGAAATAAAAAGTATACAGATCAAAATGGAAGATAAAGTGTCTGTATTTATAGATGACATGATCATCTATGTAGAAAATATCAAGGAATCTATAAAAATGTCCCCTTAGCTGATAATGTAGTCTAGTAAGGTCAAAGGATATCAGATTATCATACAAAGATGAATTGTATATCTACATACTAGCAATGGACATGTGAAAACCCAAATTAAAAACACAATGCCATTTAAAATCACTCAAAAATGAAATAATTAGTTATACAGGATTTGCATGTTGAAAACTAAAGTAACACTAAGGATTAATATACAGACTATATAAAGAACTCTTAAAACTCAACAGTAAAAAACAAAGTATGATTAAGAGGCATGCACAATTCTTATTCTTTTGCAACACTAAAAATGGAAATAACCCACATGTTTCATCAGCAGAGAATTGGTAAATGCATAAATTGAGGTACTATGCAGCTTTGAAAAGGAATGAAGAATGTCTCTATACACTTTTATGGAGTGATTTCCAGGATATGCTGTTGAGTAAAAAAAAAAGTAAGGGGGAGAAAGTGTGAATAATAAGAGACTACCTGCATAAGGAGGGAAAATATATAGATACATATATACATATTCATTTTTAATGTAAAAGGCATGGATAGACCATAAAATAAAGAAAACTAGCTACCTATGAGGGAGGGAAGGAAAAGCATAAAGGGGAATGGATAAAAGCTAGGCCTCTTTGAGTATACCTTTTTCTGAGTATACATAAGTATATACGTAATTGTTAAATGATATTTTAAAAAGCATTCCCTAAAAATCAAAAGCAAAATGGAAGAAATAAACCTGTATATCCAGTTGGTGACATAATCACACAGAAAGTGAAAATATCATTGTACATCTCTAACAGAATACATCCTAAGTAAGGACAAAATACCTGCAAACATTTTTAAATTATTTAAAAAATCAAAATTTGATTAGAAAATGGATAAAGACATGAACAGACATTTCACCAAAGAGAATATATAGATGGCAAATAAGCACATGGACAAAAATGTTCAACATTATTAGTCATTAAGAAATTGCAATTAAAACTACAATGAGATATCACTAAACACCTATTAGATTCACTAAAGTAAAAATATTGACACCACCAAATGGTGGTGAGGATGCAGAGAATCTGATTACTCATACATCGCTTGTAGGCATGTAAAATGGTACAGCCATTTAGTTTCTTATAAAACTAACCATGCACTTACCATACAACCCAACAGTCACACCGGTGGACATTTATCCTAGGGACGAATGCTTATGCCTACATAAAAACCTGTACATGATGTTTATAGTAGCTTCATTAATAATAGCCAAAAACTGGAAAAAACAAAAATATCCTTCAGTGGGTGAATGTTTAAACAAACTGTAGTACATCCATACCATGGAAAACTACTCAGCAATAAAAATGAATGAATTAGTAATTCACCCAACAACTTGGATGGATCTCTAGGGCATTTTTCTGAGTTAAAAAAAATCTCAAATGTTCACATAGTATATGAGTTCATTTATATAGCATTCTTGAAATGACAAAATTGTAGGGATGGAGAATAGATTAGTGGTCTCTAAAAGTCAGGGACTGGTGAGGAGATGGGAGTGGGTGTGACCATAAAAGGGTAGCCAAAGGGATATCTTTATGGTGACAGAATAGCTCTATCTTGATTGTGGCGGTGGATACACAAACCCATGTATTTGATAAATTGACATAGAACTATTCTCATGCATTATACCAATGGAAATTTCCTGGTTTTGATATTTTACTATGATTTTGTGAGATGTACCTATTAGGGGGAACAGGATGAAAGGTGCACAGGATCCCTCTGTACCATCTTTTCAACTTGCTATGAATCTATAATTATGTCTAAATAAAAAGTTTTAAGACCATGTGGCCCACTGATGCAGGGTTTTGCTTTTTTTATTTTTTATTTTTCTTTTTTTTTGGCCTGCAATATCTTAACATTTTAAAAAATTTGTTGTTGAGAGATTTTAAATAAATATCTGGATTTTTATCTTCTCTTGAAAAGTTATAAGTCCTGGAAACCCTAGGCCACATTTCCAGGCTACCTGCTCTTTTATGTGAGAATTGTTCTCTTCAGCTCATCAAGGTCTTCACCCAGGCCCCTGCAGTCATTTATGCTACCAAACTGGCCCCCAAAGGCATTTGATTTTGTAGCCTCTGGTTATGCCTTTGTCCTCAACCCTGGACCTGCCTGAATTCTATTACCTGTTTCTAGCATACCCATGCCCATCCCAAAGTAGGAACCCTGCCTAAGAAGCCTCAGCACCAGCTGCCTCTAACTTAAAGAAGATATTTCTAGACCTACCTTTCTGTTACCAGCCCTGAACCTCCTCACTCATTAGCCTCTGATCTGTTTGCTTTTGTTCCCTCATCCCTGCTCTGATTTTTGCCCCATATGGCAAGCCTGTAGGATGCTATCACTGTTAACTATGCCTTTGATTTTCTTGACCACAGTCAGGAACATAGTTGTCTTGAGTGGGAGCAGCACAGGTAAGTGCTCTCCACTACTTCTTACCTGTCTGGGCTGGAAGATCAGACACACTCAGAGCTGAGAGCTAAGGATGTGCCTCAAAGCTTTCTGAGGGCTTGTTAGGTAGTCTAGCATTCCCATGCATGCAGAATATATTATTTGGCAGCACACATGAGACACAATCATTGCTCTCTAGTACAGCGGATTCTCAGGGGCAGGATCCAGCTCTCACACAGACAGTACAGACACATCATGTTCCAACTTTTCCTTAGAACTTGTTTTTATTACAAAAGTCATTCATGTTCATTTAGAATTATAGGAAAATTACAATTTTTAAAAGAGAAAAGTAATCTGTAACCTCACTACCTAAAGATAATTACTTTTAACATTTTGGTATTATTACCTCCCAGTTTTTTTCCTATATTTGTGCTAAACACACAAAATACATACACATTCCAAAATGGTGTCTCACTCTATATATCATTTTGTAACCTGTTTTTCTCACTTAAGTCATTCATTATGGACAGATTTCCTAGTCAATAAACATTCTTCTAAAGCACCTGCCCCAATCTACTTAAGATTAGATTTAAATGGAACTGTTGGCCTAAACTTTTCTCTTTCTCATTTTCTTTTAAGAGGGAATCTGTCTCTGTCTGTCTCTCTCTATATATATTCATCTTTCATTCTCTCCCTTTCTTTGTTTGACACACTAAGTGAATCAAATTCACAGGGATAAGGATTTGGGAGGAAGCAGTGGGCTTGAAGAGAGTGAGGAACGATGAGGAGGAGGTTTGGTGGGTAGAGATGAAAAGCTGCTCTGGGCTTCAAAAACGGTCTGCCAAACAAAGTGGCAAAATGAGTTGTCCTTCCCTACTTTGTGTGTGAATGAATGGAGCTGGAGTCCTGGGGCCAACAAAGATGATCAGTCTTCCCATTATAGAGACTCCAGTTGTGGAAACCCATTTTTCGTATTAAAAAATATATTCCTTTTGCAGGTGACACAAATTTGGCCATTCATTGAAACAGTGAGACTAAATTGAGGTTAGTGAATCATAAACACTCTCATTTACTGAGGATTTATGTGTCCCGGGCACTGTGCTCACCACTTTACATATAGGTTTTGGTACAGTAAAGCATAGGGCTTAAGAGATGGCCCCTGGAACAGACAGCCCGGGTTCAGTTCTCAGCTCTGATGCTTACTTGCTGTGTGAACTTTGGACCTCAGTTTCCACATCTTTAAAATGGGGATAATAAAAGTAACTACTACCTTCCTCACAGGATTATTTTGAGGATTTAGTGAATTAAAACCTGTAAAGTACTTAGAAGAGTGCCCAGCCTACAACAGATGCTCTCTCAGTGTAGCTATCATTTTATGAATAGTAAATCCTCACAGTAATCCCATGAGGTAGGTACTATTGTTATCCTTACATTAGAGGTGAAGAAACTGAGGCTTGGAGATATCAAATGACTTGCCTAAGCTCATACTGCTTTTAAGTGGTTAAGATAAGATATGGATCCAGGCTGCCTTGCTCTGGAGCTGGTCTTTTTAACCAAGTGCTCTTCTGCGAAGAGAAGCTTGTTTTCTTGCCCCCAAAGCCTGGTGCTGAGGCTGAGCAAAAGAGGAAGGGACAATGATAGCCAACTGCTCTTCTCTCACCCTTGGCCCCTGAGGCAGACCTTTGATGGAGGGCTCAGGGCAGCAGCTCCTGACCAGAGAAGAGCAGCTTGGGGATATCTTAATAATTTTTTATCTGCTTGGGGACTGTAGGCTTAATCTCCTAGCCTTTCTGGCTCTCAAACATTTTGACCTGCTCCAGAGCTGCTACCTGGGTCTGATTTTCTTCTGTCCCTTTTCCACCTCAAACCTGGTTCCCTGAGATCCACATGGCCTTCAGATCATTCAGCTTCACTGTGACCAGAAGAGACAGCTGTCTTAAAGCCGGCCCCTTTGTCTGGGAGAAGCCGGTAAATCAACAGTAATCCTCGACTCGCCGTGATAATCAGCTCCCTGTCTGGATAGTCAGGGCTGTACAAAATAACAAGTGGGACTGCACCTGTTCTGGGGGTCTGGCACTCGTAAAGCAAGCTGCTATGAATGGCCCAAGCCCCCACCCGGGCAGCAGCTGCAGCTGAGAATCCAGGCTTTGTTAGCATAAGAATGGATCTGGCCAGGGACAGGCAGCCAGCCAGCCAGCCAGCTTCCTTCTCCTCCTCCTCTCTATCTTGCCTTGAGCACCAAATGGGCCACCCTCATTGTGGTCAGGCTGGCTTTGCATTTCTTTTCTCAAATTGCACTAATCAATTTTTTCATTTGTGGAGGAAGGAGCACTTTCCTTTCTTCAGACTAGGGCCTGGTGGAGGAAGCATTCTGGAGACCTACCCACTACTTATAATGTTCTCATGCCAGGGCTGAGTCACTGTATTACACAACTCTAGGAGGCACCCTAAACATAGACTACAATGCGAAGAGTGCCCCCAGTTGTGTGCAGGCAGACCCTGTACGGCCCTGCTCCAGGGGCCTATGTAGGTCAGTGCATTACTATATAAAGGCCTCTAACCCCTTGCTACTACAAGAGTGGTTCATGGACCAGGTACATCAGCAGCATCTGGGAGCTTTTTAGAAATGCAGAATCTCAGGTACCACCCCAGACCTGCTGAATCAGCCAATCTGAATTTAACATACTCTCCTGGTGATTCATATGCACATTAGAGTTTGAGAAATGCTGAGCTAGAAAGCAAGGCCTTGAGTCTCAAATCTTCTCATTCTTGAAAGTGCTTGAGCTTTCAAATCAGAAAAATCATGATTCAAATCTTAGCTACATCACTTACTAGGCCTGTGACCTCAGCCAAGTCACTTAAACTTCCTGAGCCTCAGTTTCCTCATTTGCAAAAGAGCAAAACTAATAATGATGATAAGTTTACTGTGATGATGAATAACAAAAATCTATGAAAGTGACTGGCATAGTGCTTGGTTTATGGTCATGTCTCAATACATAATTCTTAATATTTTTCTTCTGGGGAAACAACACTACTACACTGCCAACTTCAGATGATTCAGATATTTACTTGCCCAGTGGTTTATTAATCAGAAAGGCCCCTTTACCTCTCCTGCTGCTATGGGAACTTAACCCAGTAGGTTTAATTAATGATAACACCCCACACATATATATATCACTTTGATCTTTTCAAAGCATTTTCACACTGATTATCTTCTAGCATTAAAGACTCAAGGTATTAGAGATGAAAGGGTTCTTAGAGATCATCAAGCCCAATGCCCTCCTTGCTCACATGAAGACTGTTCAGTGACTTGCCCAAGGCCATAAAGTAAATCCAGTGGCACAATCAGCATCAGAACCTGATGAGAACCTGATGCCCAGCTCATTGGTTTTACTTAATAGCAGTTCTGACAAGAATGTTTGCTTAGGGAGCAATGACAGTAACAGCTCAGGTCAAGCTGAGATGTGACTATAAGCTCGACTCATCCATGAATACTCCCTAAACTGGACAAATTAAGACTATTTCACAGGACAAGCACTGGAAACTGCTAGATTTGTCAAGGCCAAATTTTCCCTTTTTTATATATGAGAGCATGAAATTTCCCCTTTCCTGAATACATACAGAAAGCCTGGACTCCATTGCAAAGATTAGAAGAGCAAGTAAGAGCCTCGGTCCATGAACTGTTCTGAGAACTAAGAGCTCACTGGCAGTTGGGGATGGGGTCAGTTCCCATTGGGGTCACAGAATGAGAGGTGGACAATGTGCATTAAAGTTCTCCCAGTTCTGAGAGGCGGAACAGAATTTCATTTCACAAAGCAAACACATAACAATCTTTGATCCAATGGAATATTCTGCAGCCTTTATACTCTTTAATCACATGAAAAGGGTATTAGAGATATGATAAGTAGAAATTGCAAGCTATGGAACAATGTGTAATTTGAAATCTGAGGTTGATCAGGCGTGGCGGAACCTGCATCAAGGCCATGAACATTTTTTTTCAAGCAGTGTTCTGCATTTGTCATGTCTATGACAGGCACCAGGGATTCCACAGGACAGGAAAAGGGACTTAAACCATCACAGAAGGTCACATAAAACCATGAGAGGCCTTAGTCTGGACCTTGGCAATCAAATACACCCATCTGGTGGGGAACAGTCCCTGGACACAAGGTCGATGAAGCTTTAACACTCTTGACATAAGGGAAACTCTTCTATTCCTGATAATCAGTGACTTGTTGGAATTTATTGTGAAGGTCAAGGTTAATGGCATTCAAACTTTCCTTCTAGCTGTAATATTTTCACTTTAGTGGAAATGTTCTTCAGATCCTTAAGTTGATAAACAGATAAAAAGCACAGTTGCCTTCGTTAAATTAGGGATTTGACCCTGGTGTGTAGTGTAGTCCACTCAACTCACTGCCTCCCACCTTCACCCTGGTACACACACAGGGACCTGTGAAGTATAATTTGAAAACCACTGCTATAAGGTGCTGAGAACCATTAATGCCATATGAGCAGGGAAGTAACACAATGCACTTTGCATAGTAGAAAGATCATTCAGGTATGGAAGATTGTTTGAAGGGAGTTGCTTTAGAGCCAGGCAATTCAGTAAGAAAAGTATTGTAATGGTCCAGATGAGAGATGATGAGAATCAAGAGAAATAGCAGCCAAGATACAAAAGACTGAATGGATAAAAGAGATATATTGGAGATAAAGTTGGAGGGAATTTGTAATTGTGGAGCATGAGGGCAATGAAGAAGGTTTGGTTTCTGGTATAGTGGAATCAGTATATAAAATGCCAAGTTGAATTTTGAACATATTGAATTTGAGTGACTGTTGACTTTCTACATAGAGATGGCACAGAGGAGTTAGATGTACATATCTAGGGCTCAGGAGAGAGATATATGCTGGGGGTATAGATCCAGGACTCCTAAACATGTAGGCGATATTTGCAGCCACAGGGATGGATAAAATTGTCCCCTAAAATGTGAAGTAGTAAGAAGAAAGACAGTTCTGGAATACTCATATTTCAGGTCTGGGCAAAGGAAAAAGAGCCCAAGAAGCAGCCAAATAAATCAGAGGTGAATCAAGAAAGTATGGTTTCATGGAATCCACAGAAGAACCAATTTTCAGGAAAGCAGACAGTATCAATTAGTGATGCAGAAACAAGTGAAGTAAGACTAAGAATTGTTCATTAGATTCATCAGTTGGGAAGTCACTGGTGTCTATGACAAAAGCTGTTTCAGGGGAGCAATAAGAACAAAAACCAGATTCCAGTGGACTGAGGAAGTGAATGGAAGGTGAAAAAATAGAGACAGGATAAAGTAGACTCCTCTTTCAAGGAGCTTGGCTATGAAGGAAAGAAGAGACATAGGGCGGTACCTAGAGAGGGAGGATATAGGGTTCAAGAAAAGGTTTGTAAAAACTGTAGATACTTTGAAGAAAGGGAGCCATTGGTAAGTAAGATGTTGAAGATCCACAAAGAGAAAAAGGTTTCAGAAGAAACAGGAGAATGGAATAAAAGTGGACATGGACACAGCTGTGTTTGAGGTCACAGGGCAGGAGGTAGAGGCCCTGGCAACCTCTACTTTCCTATGAAATAATCAATATCATCTGCTAAGAGGGATAGGGACAGAAGTGGGGTTGTAGGCTTAGGGAGAATGGACAAAGCTTGGTGTAAGTCTAACAAAAATGTGAGAGGTAGCTTACTAAGGTTAACTTTGAAAGATTTCCAACCAGTGATAAGGGTACAGTTGAGATTGTTCTCCTGCCCAGGTGTCAAGGTGTAGAAAGAAAAGAGGCAGATGCTGAATTAATCCAGGAGTTCTCAATCTAGCTGTTCATTAGAATCACTTGGGGAGCTTTAAAAATAGCTATACCCAGGACTCATCCTAGACCAATGGAATCAGGCCTTACCATTTTTAAAGCATTCTAAGCGATTCTAATGTGCAGCCAAGAACAAGAACCACTGGATTGATCTATGGTTAAGGCTTTGCTGGGCCACTGTAGTATAAGGATAACCAGGCAAGAACAAGGATACATGAGAATTGCTGGAAATGATGCACTGGGGGTATAGGAGGAAGAAGAAAAGAAGGGAAGCCAGAAGGGACTGATAGCCATGAAGACTTCAGCAGAAGTCAAGAGACAGGAGATCTGGATGAGATGAAAAATAAAGTATAATCAGAGTGAAGGAACTGTATGTATAAGTGGTTGCTATCACAATACTTGAGTTTAAGACTTCAGAGGCTGTTGTCCATCGTCGTCTCCTCGCCAGGTTACTTGGATGAGTCCATTGAGCTGTAGGGTAGGAGTTGCAGCTCCACTGAGATTCCCGGCACAGCTGGCACATAGGTGGGCCAGAGG